>JAANYP010004531.1:313109-430609 GCA_020465985.1 Centrapalus pauciflorus | reverse complement strand
TCATCAATAACTATCACCCGGGATCCATATGTGGCAACTCGGACAGGCAGATCTTCTGAACCTTCCTCAATTACAATCTCTTCTGTTTCTTCCGACTCAGAGTCAGATGTTGACTCAGCTTCACCTGCTGCCTCAGGTTCATATTCATCGATCTGCTTAAAAATGTCTGCTTCCCCAGTTGGAGGTTCTAAAATATTTCCAACGAGCTCAGCAGTAATTTCCTCATTGGCATGTGGTCCAGATGCCCAAATTTCTTCCAAAGTTTGGAGCCTTGGATCAGAGATGGGTGCTCCACTAGACGGACCAGCTTCCTCTGTCTCCTGCACTTGGCTTGTTGAAGGCCTAGCAGCCTTAGTCTGTCTTGCTGACGATCTTAGCCTCCTCCTTTGTTGCTGAGGCCTGGGCTGTTGCTGTTGCTGTTGTGGCTGCTGTTGAATTTGAACTTCCCCTGCCCAATTGGCATCTTCTCCGACTTGGAAATCCGGATTAACCACCGCACCAAAAAGTGGTGCCTCCACTGGCCTAGCCAGAGCACTTCTGTGTGCTTGGCAGTCTACAAAAATTTTTTTATCAATGACAGCAACGCTTTGTATATCATTCAGCTGCGGCAGCTTCGGCAGGAAATGTCTTATCAGCATCATCACAAATCTCGGATATAGCAAAAATCATTCTCGCGCCGGAGCTGTTATCTGTTGAACAAACTCTGCAAAGAACATCTCTGAGTAGCTGAATTTCTGATTGTACACCAGCGCTATCATCCCCGAATGAATTTTCGATACGATATAATCGAATCCTCCTTTCTTGGCAGCAAAACACACCATAAAGACGTGTGCTAGATATCGCCATTGCCCTATCAGCCCACTCTTCATGTACGAGGACTTAGCCACATCTAGGCTGTATCCCATTCTGATAAATGCAGCTTGCCTGATTGCTAACGGAAAGTCAATCAGCCCATTTTCTTGCTCTGGAGAGCCTAACACTCTGCGCAATACGTCAGCTGAAAACACTAGAGGGTGTCCAGCAATCCTTGTCCTTAATACTATTGGAATAACTACAGTCAACTTGTAAATGATCCCAAATTTCACGAACGTATGGGATTACTATCTGAATGTTATGCGACAGGGCATAAGAAATCCTTGAACCGACCAAAAAATCTACCATTTGACGTTATGCTTGAGCCTCAGGTATCTCATGGTCAGGAGAAATGACCATATTAATTCTTTGGAACAAAAACTCTATCTGTCATATCTGCACAATAAAGTATAAAAAATATTAGAATTATCCACATTAGCATAAACTTGTTTAAATTCAAATTTGTTTTATTTTGGACTTGTGTAAGTACCAAATCCAACACATATGAATTTCGACAAGTTTGATTTAAATGTTAAGGAAATAATTTGAATATAATGGTAAACTTGAATGACAAGTTCGAAACAACCCTAGGTTCGAATTTATTGGCTGCTTTGAGTTTAATAACAAACTCGAAACAACGATCAAATTCGAAACCCATGATCAAAGTCGAACATGTCGGTTTGAGTGACAACAAAAATCCAAGATTCCAACCATTTTAGACTTAGAAAATTACATCTATTAGTCCTAATAGGTTGTAATCAAAGATATTTGTAATCAATTTAATGTTTCACCGGTTCAAACGTTGTTATTTTGAAAAACAAACTTCAAACCATTAAAACCTCAAAATTGATTGATTTTGGCTCAAATTGAGTCTCAAAGCTTCTAAATCTTGTACAATAATGTTGATTATACCTAGATTTGTTAGTAGTCTCGAACACAATCGGACAAAAACTCGACAAATAGTGTAAAACTCGAAAATGGCAAAGTCGAACACACAAACTCAAAATCTCTCAGACTAAACTCGAAGGCTCAAAGTCGAATGGAGGTTATCATGACTTGTCACTGTTGACCTATTTATACCAACCACCTTCGAGTTTGTGACATCTTTCGAATTTAATGCCAAACTCGAAGGTCCTACCAAATTCGAACATGCATTTCGATTTTACCTTAAAGTCGAAGTTGAACTTGAAAAGTTTGAAAATATTGAAAATCTTTGATTTTCACGCAGTGTTTATTTTACCTATTTATTTTACAACTTTTTCGTGTAACGGAATAAACTATGCCAAATCTTTTACCCTAAGCACGAGATTTTCACGCAGTGTTTATTTTATTCAACTAGGAATGCACCCTCAGTAATTTTGACCCTTTTCCTAAGTAAAAATAAAATTAAAAATGAGGTTAAAATTAAAAATAAAATAAATTAAAATAAATTAAAGTTAAAATTGTAAACAATAATTAAACTTTAGACTAATCTACATTATTTTAAAAATTTACAACCTAGACTTAACACTAACAGAATATTTTTGACGAGTATAGTCAAAGAAAGGTTCAAGTAGATAGCGGTGTCAAATACGTACTTTCAGTATTCAAACTTTCACACTTAGGAATTTTTGATTCCTTTGATTGTTTGTTGTGACGTACATTTCTAGCTAATTGTTGGTATTATTTTCCCTTTAAACATGTTACACTTCGGAATATCCCTTGGCCTTTTTATTTATCAAGAAATTATCTTACGTGACTCATACATAGACATACTTTTATGATCAAGGCATACACACAATGATTATAACTTTTTGGTATTGCAAATTTTCTTTAAAAGGCAAACATCGGACACATGTCTGTATTTACATACAACAATATGTCTTAGTTTGTCTTAAAGTTTATTTTTAAAGCTAGCAAGACAGCGATGATAGGTCTGTACTGACGTACAACAAAGCGACTTATCTTGCTAACTCGAGTCAAACCAGAGGCAACAGGTCTGTACTTACGTACAACAGAGTTACTTGTTTTGACTCTCAACTCAGTATATGATTTTTCTGTTCTTTCCATTTTTAAGATGTATCTGATGTTGCTATACATCCCCAGAAAGTTTGCATACCTCATTTAGAATCAATTTGTGTATGTCTCTAACATAAAAATTAAGACCAATTGGTCGTACATCTAAGTTAGTGACACGTCTGACTTTGTCTTGAATATTTTATTAGCCTTGATACTCCCTATATGTATTATGCCTACAAACATATCAAACTAGATAATGTATAACACTTAGAATTTTAGGTGCATTATGTGTGAAAGCTAAACACTTAGAGCTTGTTTTAACTGTGCTAATTTTCGTCACTTTGAACCTATGCATCTAAGACTTAACTCTTTTTCTGATATTCTCTTTTTTTGAATTTTTGTATGGTTTTCTCTCTTTTTTTTTCATAAGTAATAGTAAGAAAATAAAATAACCTACTAACTTACTATAAAAGGAAACTATCCTAAGTTACTAAACTTACTATAAAAAGAAAGATAGACTACTGCTATAAAAAGAAATAAAACTCTACTAAGGTCAATTCACTCTGGATTACACATTCCATTTAGTTGAATCAAATACTCAAAACGTGACTTATCAAAAGCTTTGGTAAATAAATCAGCATTATTATCATCCGTTGCCACTTTTACCGGCTTGATTAAGTTCTTTTCAGCACAATCACGTATAAAATGATGTCTTATGTCTATGTGCTTGGTTTTATTATGTTTAACTGGATTATTAGTTATAGCAATTGTTGACTGGTTATCTATCCTAATAGGAGTATGAGTATAAGTCAAACCGTAATCCCGCAATTGTTGTTGTATCCACAGAACCTGTGAACAGCAACTACCAGCAGCAACATATTCGGCCTCGCACGTTGACACGACTACCGAAGTCTGGTTTCTTGCATTGCTCCCTCCTAGGAACTGACAACCTCCAGTTGTTGACTTGCGCGTCAAGCTACATCCACCGTAGTCTGAATCCGTGAATGCCTCCAATTCCAGATCGCCCTCCACGTGATACCAAAGTCCCAGCTTCGGTTTCGACTTGAGGTATCGTAGAATCCGCTTCACAGCTTTCATGTGCATCTCTTTCGGATTAGCTTGAAACCTTGCACAAATACAAACAGCAAACATAATATCATGTCTAGAAGCAGTTGAATAAATAAGTGACCCAATCATGGCCCGATATAACGTCGGATCCACATCGGTATCACTTTCAGTACCCCGTCCGAGATTGTGATTCACTTGAATCGGTGTGCTGAAATGAACTGTCCGCTTGGTTCCTTCCATCTCGAAGCGCTCTAAGATGTCATAGACATACTTCGTCTGATGAATGAACATGCCCTCCTTCCTCTGTTCGACTTGCAAACCCAGAAAGAAGTTTAACTCACCCATTGCACTCATCTCGAATTTTGACTTCATCACCTTTTCAAAGTCGGTGCACATTTGCTCGTCTGATGATCCAAAAATAATATCATCTACGTACACTTGTACCAATATGAAATGTTCTCCTTTTCGCTTCACGAACAGCGTACTGTCTATCCTTCCTCTTTCAAACCCATTTTCTAAAAGATGGTTGGACAGAGTCTCGTACCATGCCCTTGGTGCTTGATGCAATCCATACAGAGCCTTATCTAATCGATATACTCTGTCTGAATATTTTGGATCTGTAAACCCGGGCGGTTGTTCCAGATACACCAGTTCCTTCACTTTCCCATAAAGGAAAGCACTCTTAACATCTAGTTGGTAAACCTTAAAACCCTTGAAGGAAGCAAAAGCCAGAAACAAACGAATTGCTTCGAACCTCGCTACTGATACGAACATTTCATTGTAATCGATTCCTTCCTCTTAGTTGAAACCCTTTACCACCAATCTTGCTTTGTTGCGAGTGACTATACCCCGATCATTTCTCTTGCACTTAAAAACCCATTTGGTTCCTATTGCAACTTCTCCTCGAGGTAATGGAACAAATTCCCACACTTCTAGTTTCCTAAATTGTGACAGTTCTTCCTGCATCGCTTCAACCCAAGAGTTGTCTTTTAGTGCCATTTGCACGTTTTTCGGCTCTACTTGCGAGATGAAACATGAATAGAGGCAAGTATGAAAGGCCTCGGAGTCATTTATCATCGACAACAACACTGTGTTGTTATTTAAACTACTCCAAGTCCTCACACCCGCATCAGGATTTCCTATGATGCTTTCTATAGGATGGTTCTTGTTGACCCTAGATGTCTCTATCTCGTCAACTCTCAGATTATCTCCCAAATTAGATCCTATCTCTCCTAACGGGGGAACGACTTCAGACTCCAAATTTTCTTCCTCATGGACATTTTCCTCAGAGTTAGAAGTAGTTGTCTGATTCTCGTTTGTAGGTACTGCAGGATCATTGACTTCTGGAGATCGATCTTCAGTTGAAGTAGGCTCAGATGTCGATTGAAAAGTGGTCCTAGGAAAGCTATGACCCTCGTCATTCAGATGTAACGACGACATGTCCTTTTCGATAGTACCTGCATTTTCATCCAAACGAATGTTAAATGACTCAAACAATTTGTCATAATCAAATATCCATTCCGGACCAGTTTGGGGTTCATGTGTAAACTTGTGACATCTATGTTATACACAATTTCTACTGTACCATTAGATTTGTTAAAAACCCGTTTGTTTGGTGCGTTCGGCACAATTTCTACTGTACCATTAGATTTCTACAGTAAGGACCCTGTTTAAAACATGGCATGCGGTATTCACTGCCTCCCCCCAAAACATGGTAGGAAGCTTTAAATCTGATAACATGGTCCTTGCTGCCTCAATCAATGTCCTGTTTTTCCGTTCAGCCACCCCATTTTGTCGTGGCTCATAAGGTGCACTAAATTGATGCACTATGCCCTTTGATAGGCAATATACACCAATTACTGTGTTTTTAAACTCTGTTCCGTTCTCACTTCGAATGCGTTTAACCCTTGTTCCATATGAATTCTGCACTTGGTCAAAGAACCCGATGAGCTTGGCAGCCGTCTCGTCCTTTGTACCTAGAAAGAAATCCTAAGAAAAACGTGAGTAATTGTCGGTAATAACTAAACAGTACCAACTACCACCTATACTCCTTTTGTTGATTGGTCCGAAGAGGTCCATATGCAACAAATCGAATGTGGCAGCGATGGAGTTCTGAGTCTAGGACTTGTGTCCCTTCTTGTGTTGTTTTCCTTTCTTGCACGGTAGACACTTATCCTCGAACCGAAAACTCTTCATAAGAACACCTTGCACCAATCCATTTTTCGTAATATAGTTCATCTTTCTCAGGTGCAAGTGTGCCATGCGTCTGTGCCATAAAACCGACTCAGTCTCTGAAGCTTTAGATAGCAGACAAATTGGTCTCATCGAAGATTCCAGCTTGTTCATGTCGGGCATGTACAGGTCATTCTTCCTTGGAGCCCTCATCAGTATCCACTCTTCAGATACTTTGAACCCCGGTTTTAGCACTAACGCCTCAGTATCATTGAAAAGTACTGAGTTCTTCTTATCACAGATTTGAGATACACTAATGAGATTGTGAACCAGTTTATCAACGTGATAAACTTGATCCAGTTTGATAGTCCCATTAGTGACCACTCCAGTACCGGTGATATTTCCTCCCTTATTGCCAGCGAATGATACAAATCCCCGATTCCCTCCCTTGAAGTCTGCAAGTAGACTTCTTTCCCCTGTCATGTGCCTGGAGCAACCACTGTCGACGAACCATTTGTTGTTTAGACCTGTGGTTATCTCCTGCACATGAAAGAAAATAGATTAGTTATCACGGGGAACCCAAGCCATAACTGACTTGGTAATACCATTCTCGTCCACATACTTGAACTCTTTCAAATACCCATCTCTCCTTTCAGGTGACTTGGGTCTTTGAACTGGAGTCTGTTGTGGTGCCGAGTGATTTAAGTTCACTCTTTGCCTTTGTATAGGCATTTGCTGTGGAGCTCTTGAATAATTACGATTATAATTCATTTCAGACTGATATCCTTGAGCTCTACCTGGTGTTTGATGTCTAACAGGAGTGTGTGACCTAACCGGAGTGTACGCTCTGCTATGTGTAGAACTCCTATATTGTTGTTGCGGTCCAGACCTCGATTGATTAATGACTCGATTTGGTGAATTAGTCCTAATCACTTCTTTTGGTCGACCTGACACAGGTATTTGTTTCACAGCAGATTTTGGTGTAGCTTGCACAATTTTCTCGGTATTCTGAGAACTACTAGTGCTTGCAACACTTGGAGAAGGCTTAAGTTGCTCCGGCTTTCCAGTCTTAGGTGTATTATCTACTTTCCTATGCGGACAGCAAGAAGCAACATGCCCCCTTTCGTGACATCTAAAGCAAGACATTTTGTCACTTGACTTTTTGTGTGTGCCCTTTGATTTAGGTGTCTCACTAGTGTCTGGCTCTTTTGGTTCAACTATAGCGACTGGTTCATCATCATTAAAGTCAATTTTGTGTTGTCCTACAGGTTTATCACTAGAGGATGGCACAAATTGAACTTTCTTAATCTTGATATTATGGGCAGTCACCTTAGTTTCATTTTCCTTTGCATTTTCAGACACTGGTTCCGGTATTTCCTCTAAGTCTACTAATTTCTCAGTTTTCTCCTGAGGTTGAGGTACATAGTTATCGTTGAAAGGTGGAGGACTCTCATGTTATCCTAGACCTACAGGCTTCTTAGACTGACGCTGTGCATCTAAGATTTTCCCTAGGTTAAGAGATGAGTTCCTAAACTTTTCTAGTTTACTGTTAACCTCAGCTACCGTTACCTTAGACTCGGCTAGCTCTACTTCTTTGGATTTAAGCTCCTTGGTTAATGCCTCAACATGTTCATACATGAGTTCTAATACACACTGTTCGCTGAGTTTGTCCTTTAGAACTATAACATCTTGTGAATCAGCCTTAAGCTTATCCCTAAGATCTTGCTTTATATCTACTAGGCTAGCATTATCTGTTTTTAACAATTCACTTTGAGCAGATATGGTTTGATGTGATTCTAGTACTAAATTTAACCTATCGTTAGATGTAGCACATAAAACACACAATTCATGGAAAAGAGAAAAGTTCAGACTTAGCTTGGTATGATCTGATTCCACGTTGGCCATCTGAGCGACAAACTCCAGAATTGTCTGATCATCTGACTTCTCTACCCACATCGGACTGCTTTCATTCTGACTGCTGTCCCGTGTGATTTCCTCTGCTCCTTCACTTCCAGTCTCAGTCACTTCAGCCATAAAGGCTCTAGTGTTCGATTCTGGATGTGTACTCCAGTCATAAGTGTCTTCTAGCTGTCTGTCTGATGTGACATTAGATAACAAACCAGCTATATTCGCCTGACTGGTTGATGTACTTGGTAGATATCGCCCTTGCGATTGATTCTGATACTGTCCCTGTTGATTCTGATATTGTCCCTGGTAGTTCTCTACTTTTGGTCTCTGACACTCTCTAGCGAAGTGTCCTAACCCTTGACAGTTGTAACATTTAACCTTGGACTTATCGAACCCAATCTTATTGTTACTCACATTAAGATTTCTACCCGTCCTTTTGATGAACCTCTTAACTCTCTGAGTTACCATGGCCAGTTGCCATTGCGGATCTATCTCTTCAAGATCATCAGGGTCTACCTGATCGTAATCCTCATCCCAAAGTGCAGGATCGTTGATTTTGCCCTGAATGCAATTGCCATAAGCGGCCACGAATGAAGCCAACAGATTCAGATGGTCTTCAGCCGATTTTGCACTCATAGGCGTCTTTGAATATCCTTGAGATGTAGATGCCGGTGTAGCCTGATGTTGCTTTTCTTCTGGTCTAGCAAACCTGTAACAATCCAGCTTTTATCAGAACTTAATTTCTGTATTTGATCCAATAATGTAATTTAATTACATTATTTGTTTTGTGATTTAATTAAGTTTAAGATTATTTAATTAAATTATATTTATCCTATGAATTATTAAAGATGATTAATGATTTAAAGAGATGTAAAATACAAAAGTAGAAGTGGGCAATTTCACAAAATGTTAAAATGAAATATATAAACATATTTAATGGCTTTTATTGCCATTAAACACAATTAACTCTCTCTCTCTACTCCATCTCTCATCCTACGGATACATCAAGAAAATTTCCAAGAAATTCATAAATTGTGCAAGTAATTGAAGAATCAATACAAGAGGAGTTACAACAACAATTAATCAACAAGGAACAACAAAGATTTAGAGGTAATTTTGATAATTTTTCATAAATTATGAGTAATTGGTTCGGTTTTACTAAGAACCGAAACCAAAGAATTAAAAACATGAAAATTATGATGCATGTGTAATGTTTTAGTTGATTATGATGAAATGAAGTATATAAAAGTTATAGAAACAAAAATCAGAGGTTTGATCATCCAAATAATTACGAAATCTGAATTTTTATGATGAAATGATGTTCTTGATAAAAATGACTTGTTTTGGACAATCTTGATAAAATTATAGTGTTATTGATAGGGAAATTAGTATAAAATCAACCCAAATATGATACTATATCAAAATATTACATTGCATGTCAATTATAAATGGGTTTAGTAAAATCTGATAAAAATCCGTATGAATATATGAAGAACATTTCTGGAAAATAATCTAAGTACGGGATCCGAATTCGGGTATAACCGAATTCGGATGGTGCCCCATTTCGGACCTATGCTTCGGTTCGGATGCTTTCATTTCGGATCCTTATAAAATCGGATGACCAATTTCGGATGACATATCCTATTTCGGATGTAATGTTAATTCGGTTGATCCTAACTCGGTCCCCATGTCCTAATTTCGGATAACACACTTCGGTTGGTACTAATTCGGGTTGGCCATTTGTTCCGAATCCGGATGACTGATCTGGATTGGTCCGAATCCGGGTGCTTGATCCGGATAGGTCTGAATCCGGATGGACCGAACCCCGGGGATCCGAAATTGATTATTTTATTTGAATACTTTGAATTATAAATAAATGATATTTTATAGTTATAATATCTATAAATGATGAGGAAAGATTTATTAAAGCAATATATATTCATGTTTATATCTCATTAAGATTACAAAGAGCCAAAGAGACAGCAAAATGAATGATTGATGAGAATATCAGTTATCAGAATCAGATGAAATTAAAGATTTTAAAGACTAAAAAGATGATGATAATGATATGATACTAACATGATGTGACGTGATAATTCTGGACAGGTTCAGTGAAAATCCTGAACATAGATACAAAAGATTTAAAGACTTAAAAGCGGGTAAAAGACTTGATTTGACAGAGAACAGAATTGACAAAGATAAAATCCTGAGATAACTCAGGTGGCAGATTTTTATATCTGTTTGATAAAGACCTAGAACAGTGAGTTATAGATATTCAGATTTAACATGCTTGAATTTCCGGTTGAGACATATTGTTGATGCTAGTTTGATTGACATTCATATTATCAGCTGGATTGTGACTTGTGCACACCATTGTTGGGTGTTGCCTAGTGGATCATGATAGCTATTTGACTTATCATTTCATATGATATTGCTTTTACAGTTCACTTCAGATATTGCTATCATGACATTGATTACGTAGGCTTCATCATTGCATATACTTGACATATTGATTCAGCTTGATTAGCCCTATTGGTCTATTGTTCTAGACTTGGCTATTTTCACCAGTTCAATTGAACTTGGTAATGACCTCCGATGTTCCGCCATATTGACTTACTGGTAGCTAGCCCAGTATGTGGCTGATCCCCACGATTTAAGCGTGAGTGTGGCCTGAGCATCATCCAACTCTATGACTTCTATGTCTCAATCATGAGGGCTGTAGCGGCAGCCAAGACATATCACGCTAGACTGATGATCCGCTTGACATGCATGTTGATTTGAAAATCTATATACTCACTAAGCTTTGCTTACAGTTGCTACATAACATTTTTACAGGTAAAGATAAGGGAAAGTCACCTGCCGGACCTAGCTCTTAGGTCTATTAAAGATCAAGACAGAAGTTTCTATAGACCACTACACAACAAAACCTTTCGGTACTGATTGGAAGACAGCAAATGTTGTGGTTTTGGGTAGATTTGATATTATTCTATGATGTAATGAATAGATTAGATGGTACCCTTTATAAGTTTAATTTGAAAATCCTAAACTGTATTAAACTTCAATCCTAATATAATTTGTACTGTAATTTATAATTCCGCAATTAATTACCCTATCTTACTTATGGTTGATATCGTATTGCATGATGTGGGACCTAGACTCTGAGGACTGCCCCGGAAGGGGAGGTCTTCACAGGATGGTATCAGAGCCCATAGTTTGAGTGAATCAAGTATTACGTGAGTATACTTGGTCTCAAATTGAATCAATACATATGTATCAATCATTTAGGTGGTTTGAACTGAGATAGGATGTACAGACTATTAGGATGGGAAAAAGGGTACATAGATCTAAGTCTATAAACTGATAGTTAAATGCTTTTAATTTTCAGAAAAGATGTCAGGATCAGGTGACATACCAAACAACATGACCCCACAACAGATGTTTGAAATGATGCAACAACTTTTAGCCCAACACTCAGAACAACAAAATAAGACAATGTAAGAACAGTTTCAGGCCAGAGATGAGGCCGAAGCAAAAAGACGTGAAGATAAGAAAAAATAGAGAAAAGATAAACAAGTCCAGAATAATGACGAATCTGATTCTGATAACACAAATCCTGAAACCCAAATTGCTCAGCCAAAAGGTTGCAAGTTTAAAGATTCTAAAGCCAGCGGTGCCCTGAACTTTGAGGGTACAGTAAATCCAATTCAGGCGATGGATTGGCTCAGCCATACTGAGGAGATCTTTAGAATTTCTGATTGCTTAGACTCCAAGAAAGTAAGTTATGCGCTTGCGTTATTTGTAGGTGCTGCCCGAGCTTGGTGGAAGACTCAGAGGATTATCTATGGAGAGGAGGTGATACAGACTTTAGAGTGGAATCAATTCCTAGATATGTTTAACGCGAAGTATTGCCCGATCGACCAACAAGATAAGATGGAAGTCCAATTGATGCAGCTGACTCAGGGAACAAAGACTGTTGACGAATACGAGCACGAATTCTCTCGGCTTTGTGGTTACTCCTCATATCAAGTAGCTACTGAAGAAAGGAAGATGAATAGATTCCGTGGAGGACTCAACCCGAGATACCGACATCCGATGAGCGCGATAAGATACAAGAGTTACTTAGAAATGGTTGAAGCAGTTAGACAGATCGAGAGGGGTTATTTAGAGTACGACGATCAGCTTTATGCTCCATCAGCAAATCCGACATGTCCTTCTCCTCCGAAGAAACAGCGATTTGGCAGATTCTTTAAGCCAAATAAGTCTCAGTCCCAGCAATCTCAGCAGTATAGTTCACAGCCGAAAGCCCAAGTGTATTCACTAACGAACGAGCCGCGATTCTGCAAGAGATGCAGAAAGTCACACATGGGGCTATGTAATCCAGATGACGTCACATGCTTTGCTTGCAACAGATGCGGTCATAGCAGTGAAGAGTGTCCACAGCAAGGACGCGGATGTGCGAAATGCGGGAAAAGAGGACACTTCATATATCAGTGTCGCAGCGGGCAACGAGGACAGTCACAGTCGTCAGCGGGAGGATCTACGATGAAGAGTTCAGCTGCTACTCCGACCGCAAGGACTCGAGCTTTTCAGATAACAGTAGAAGAAGCGAGAGAAACACCTGACGTAGTTACCGGTACGTTCATGCTTAACTCAATTCCTGCTCGCGTATTATTTGATTCCGGTGCTAGTCGTTCCTTCATATCAACTACTTTCGCACAAAGATTATATAAATCTCCATCGAAGCTTCCCGTAGTACTTGACATTGAGACGGCCAGTAACAGTTACGTTATGGCTGATTCTGTATACCGAAACTGCACTTTACTCGTCGATAACATTGTATTCAACCTCGACCTTATCCCGATTCCGTTGAAAGAGTTTGACGTCATCATCGGCATGGACTGGCTAATGAATAACGAGGCTACGATCGTCTGCAATCGGCGAATCATCAGAATTAGGTCTTCAGATGGCCGAGTATTGGAAATCAAAGGAAAGAAGCGAAAAGGTGCTCACTGCTTCATTTCTGTTGAAAAAGCGCATAAGTACCAATCTAAGGGTCACGAATCTTACGTATGCTATGTCTCATCTGAATCTAGATCTGAATCCCAAAAGAAATCTTTATCTGATATCCCAATCGTCTGTGAGTTCCCAGATATATTCCCTGACGATATTTCTGGAGTGCCACCAGAACGTCAAGTTGAGTTCAGTATTGACTTGGTTACTGGTGCGACTCCTATTGCTAAAGCACCCTACAGACTTGCACCTGCAGAAATGCAGGAAATGTCAAAGCAATTGCAAGAGCTGTTAGAAAAGGGATTTATCCGACCAAGTTCATCTCCATGGGGTGCACCTGTCTTATTCGTTAAGAAGAAAGACGGAACTTTTCGAATGTGCATCGATTATCGGGAGTTGAACAAAGTCACAATAAAGAATGAGTATCCTCTACCCAAAATTGATGATCTATTTGATCAGTTACAAGGAGCCAGCTACTTCTCGAAAATCGATCTTCGTTCTGGGTATCATCAATTAAAAGTCAGAGATGAGGATATTCCGAACACAGCTTTCCGTACAAGATACGGTCATTACGAATTTCTCGTAATGCCTTTCGGACTGACAAATGCACCAGCGGCATTCATGGATCTCATGAATCGCGTGTGCAGACCGATGCTGGATAAGTCAGTTATCGTATTTATAGACGATATTCTGATTTACTCTAAAACGGAGGCTGATCATTCTATACATCTACGACAATTGCTAGAGTTACTGAGAAAAGAAAGACTCTACGCAAAATTCTCTAAGTGCGAATTCTGGCTCAGACAGATTCAATTCCTTGGCCATGTTGTTTCTGGCGAAGGGATTTCCGTCGATCCTTCTAAAGTCGAGGCCGTTCAGAAATGGCAACCGCCTCGCAATGCCTCCGAAATAAGAAGTTTCCTTGGATTGGCCGGTTACTATCGGCGATTCATAAAGGACTTCTCGAAGATTGCTGTGCCGCTTACAGTGCTAACACGAAAGAATACACCTCTCGTATGGGCTGATAAACAGCAAGAGGCATTCGAAATTATAAAGCAAAAGCTCATTCAAGCGCCGATCCTAGCCTTGCCAGAAGGCAATGATGATTTCGTTGTTTACAGCGACGCATCTGGTACTGGCTTAGGATGTGTTCTCATGCAAAGAGGAAAGGTTATTGCCTATGCTTCAAGGCAATTAAAAGACTACGAGAAAAGTGCACCAACTCATGATCTTGAGTTGGCTGCCGTTATCTTTGCTTAGAAGATCTGGCGTCACTATCTATATGGGACTCGGTGTCAGCTTTACACCGATCATAAGAGTCTCAAACATCTGTTTACTCAAAAGGATCTGAATATGAAACAGCGACGGTCCTTGGAGCTTATCAAGGACTATGATTGCGAGATCCTATATCATCCCGGCAAAGCTAACGTTGTCGCGGATGCTTTGAGTATAAAAGTTTATCCAGAAAAGTGTTGTTATGCCCTAACTCCTGTAGTATTTTCTTCTGATCTTATTGAAGACATCAGAATTGCTCAAGCTGAAGCACTGAAAGAAGAGAATATTGATTCTGAAAATCTAAAAGGGCAATTACAATTTCTAACTCTGAATCATTTGGGACTTCACTGTTTCAAGGGAAACCGAATCTGGGTTCGTAAGTAAGGTTCAATTCGCAGCACTCTTCTATCTGAAGCTCACAAGTCCAAATTATCTGTTCATCCTGGCAGCTCAAAGATGTATTTCGATCTGAAAGCTGATTACTGGTGGCCAGGAATGAAGAAAGACATCGGTAAATGTGTTGAAAGCTGCAGAATATGTCAAATGGTTAAGGCAGAACATCAGAAGCCCTTCGGGGATATGCAACCACTACCAGTTCCTGAATGGAAGTGGGAGCATATAACCATGGATTTTGTCACGAAACTGCCTAAGACCAAAAGACAGCACGACTCCATCTGGGTAGTCGTGGACCGATTAACGAAGTCAGCTCACTTCATACCGATGAAAGAAACATACTCCCTCGATAGATTGGCACAGATGTACATCACTGAAATCATTTCTCGTCACGGTGTGCCAAAGTCTATCGTATCTGATCGTGATAGTCGTTTCACATCTAGATTCTGGCAAGCTCTACAAGACGGGATGGGTACTCGGATTTCTATGAGTACTGCTTATCATCCTAATGCAGATGGCCAGAGTGAGCGTACTATCCTTACTCTAGAAGATATGATTCGTGCCTGCATTCTTGATCTAGGTGGTAACTGGGATGACCACTTGCCGTTGGTCGAATTCTCATACAATAACAGTATCATTCAACGATTAAGATGGCTCCATTTGAAGCTTTGTATGGAAGAAAGTGCACAACTCCTAACTGTTGGCGTGAAACAGGCGAATCGCCAATAGCGGGTCCTGCCCTTCTACAGTGACTCACGAGAAGATTCAACTCGTTAGAAGAATCATACTTGAAGCTCAAAGCAGGCAGAAGTCGTATTATGATAATCGACACAGATCAATAAGCTTTGCGGTTAACGATTGGGTGATGCTGAAAGTATCTCCAATGAAGAATGCGGTAAGATTCATTAAGCGAAACAAGCTAGCTCCGAGATTCATCGGTCCGGTCAAGATTGTTGAAAAGATAGGAAATCAATATTATCGTGTTGAACTGCCAGCTGACTTATCTGGAATACATCCTGTATTTCATGTTAGTCATCTGCGAAAGAGCTTAGCCGATGAAAGAGAAGTTCATATACCACACGTTAATTTGCAGATTGATGAGAAGCTTCGAGTGGTTGAAGAGCCAGAACGTATTCTGGACTCGAAGACTAAGAAGCTTAGAAATAAAGATACAGATGGTGCTCGTCCAGTGGAAACACCACAAAGGTTCGCATCAGTCTTGGGAATCTAGAGATGTTATGAAAGCTACTTATCCCAGTCTGTTCGAACATAGCTAACTTCGGGGACGAAGTTTGTGCGTGGTGGAGCCCATTCTGTAACAACCCAGCTTTTATCAGAACTTAATTTCTGTATTTGATCCAATAATGTAATTTAATTACATTATTTGTTTTGTGATTTAATTAAGTTTAAGATTACTTAATTAAATTATATTTATCTTATGAATTGTTAAAGATGATTAATGATTTAAAGAGATGTAAAATACAAAAGTAGAAGTGGGTAATTTCACAAAATTTTAAAATGAAATATATAAACATAATTAATGGCTTTTATTGCCATTAAACACAATTAACTCTCTCTCTCTACTCCATCTCTCATCCTACGGATACATCAAGAAAATTTCCAAGAAATTCATAAATTGTGCAAGTAATTGAAGAATCAATACAAGAGGAGTTACAACAACAATTAATCAACAAGGAACAACAAAGATTTAGAGGTAATGTCGATAATTTTTCATAAACTATGAGTAATTGGTTCGGTTTTACTAAGAACCGAAACCAAAGAATTAAGAACATGAATATTATGATGCATGTGTAATATTTTAGTTGATTATGATGAAATGAAGTATATAAAAGTTATAGAAACAAAAATCAGAGGTTTGATCATCCAAATAACTACGAAATCTGAATTTTTATGATGAAATGATGTTCTTGATAAAAATTACTTGTTTTGGACAATCTTGATAAAATTATAGTGTTATTGATAGGGAAATTAGTATAAAATCAACCCATATATGATACTATATGAAAATATTACATTGCATGTCAATTATAAATGGGTTTAGTAAAATCTGATAAAAATCCGTATGAATATATGAAGAACATTTCTGGAAAATAATCTAAGTACGGGATCCGAATTCGGGTATAACCGAATTCGGATGGTGCCCCATTTCGGACCTATGCTTCAGTTCGGATGCTTTCATTTCGGATCCTTATAAAATCGTATGACCAATTTCGGATGACATGTCCTATTTCGGATGTAATGTTAATTCGGTTGATCCTAATTCGGTCCCCATGTCCTAATTTCGGATAACACACTTCGGTTGGTACTAATTCGGGTTGGACATTTGGTCCGAATCCGGATGACTGATCCGGATTGGTCCGAATCCGGGTGCTTGATCCGGATAGGTCCGAATCCGGATGGACCGAACCCGGGGGATCCGAAATTGATTATTTTATTTGAATACTTTGAATTATAAATAAATGATATTTTATAGTTATAATATCTATAAATTATGAGGAAAGATTTATTAAAGCAATATATATTCATGTTTATATCTCATTAAGATTACAAAGAGCCAAAGAGAATGCAAAATGAATGATTGATGAGAATATCAGTTATCAGAATCAGATGAAATTAAAGATTTTAAAGACTAAAAAGATGATGATAATGATATGATATTAACATGATTTGACGTGATAATTCTGGACAGGTTCAGTGAAATTCTGAACATAGATACAAAAGATTTAAAGACTTAAAAGTGGGTCAAAGACTTGATTTGACAGAGAACAGAATTGACAAAGATAAAATCCTGAGATAACTCAGGTGGCAGATTTTTATATCTGTTTGATAAAGACCCAGAACAGTGAGTTATAGATATTCAGATTTAACATGCTTAAATTTCCGGTTGAGACATATTGTTGATGCTAGTTTGATTGACATTCATATTATCAGCTGGATTGTGACATGTGCACACCATGGTTGGGTGTTGCCCAGTGGATCATGATAGCTATTTGACTTATCATTTCATATGATATTGCTTTTACAGTTCACTTCAGATATTGCTTTAAGATTATTGCTATCATGACATTGATTACGTATGTTTCATCATTGCATATACTTTAGATATTGATTCAGCTTGATTAGCCCTATTGGTCTATTGTTGTAGACTTGGCTATTTTCACCAGTTCAAATGAACTTGGTAATGACCTCCGATGTTCCGCCATATTGACTTACTGGTAGCTAGCCCAGTATGTGGCTGATCCCCACGATTTAAGCGTGAGTGTGGCCTGAGCAACATCCAACTCTATGACTTCTATGTCTCAATCATGAGGGCTGTAGCGGCAGCCAAGACATATCACGCTAGACTGATGATCCGCTTGACATCCATGTTGATTTGAAAATCTATATACTCACTAAGCTTTGCTTACAGTTGCTACATAACATTTTTACAGGTAAAGATAAGGGAAAGTCACCTGCCGTACCTAGCTCTTATATTGTAGAATCTTTGTCTTTTCCTTTTTGATATAGGAAATGGTTATGGCCATTTTGATATAAGAAATGGTCTATCACCCATTTCAAATATCCACTTTGTCTTCATGTAATAGAACATCGTGGGCAGTCTTAGTAGATTCTGTCTTTCAACTTTGTCTTCAACTTTGTAAACTGATCTCTTGGTCCTAGATAATACATGAGGACATGGAAACATATTCTAGAAAGTGTTTAGTCTGTTCACAAAGAACAGGTTCAATCATGTAACAGAGCATCGTTGGCAGTCTTAGTAGACAGTTATGTCCAGCCTGTTCAACAAAAGAGAACAGCTTGGACAATTCTGCCTTAGTTGCAACAAATGCAACAGGGTAAGCAGCTTTGACTTATTTTGCAAATCACTTTTCAGGGTTCAATAAGGCATTAACAGACCTTAAATTATACCTTCAAGTGCTTCAAACAGGTTTGATTAATAATCTCCCCTTAAGATGTGTAACAGGTTTTTACAATACATTTGCTGAAAGGAAATTGCAATATTGAAGTAAAGTAAACGATTGGTTTATATACACCCTGAAATTGATTACAAACAACACATGTTTTACATAAGTACAACTGATGTACTAACGTAAATTACAACTAATGTAAAAAGACATATTACAACTGATGTAATAAAGTACAACTTATGTACAAAGAGAATTTCAACAAATTGGACTGTTGATGATTGGAGAAAATAATGGCAAGCATGTCCAACTTATAGACAGCTTCAATTCTTCATCTACTCAGCAGTAGATGGACCTTCAAGTGGTGGCCTTTCTTCAAACAATTGTTCAAAGTGCTCCATGGTCTATTCAATTTCTTCTACTTCATGTCTGAGAAACATGAAGTCAGGATATTGAAGCTCTCCTCTCTCATAGAAGCCTTTAAGTTGTTCCCAGATAGTTGCACTCCATTTTGATGATTGCTTGCAAGAGTTGGTGATTCTAAATGCTATGAGCAGCTTGAGACCAACCTTATGCAGATCAGAGGCTCTCTGGAAACACATTTTCTTTGTTAAGAGATATATAATGAATACCCCAAACACAGGTACTTCTATGAGCTTGTCTTCTTCAAGCTCAACACCCCTGGGCAGACTGTGATTTAATCCTTTGATTTGTACAGCTAGAATGCATTGATCGATCATCATTAGGAGTTCCTCAAGCACTGTATCCTTCCTCTTTCTCCTGGGCATAATTTTGGGTTCCACCACTGAGGTACCCTTAATTTGCTCTTCAGAGATCAGGCCCAGGTTTTTGACTCTCTCTATCAGCGTTTTGACATATGCCCTGATAGTCTTAGCAGTTTTAGATTTTGACTGACTCAGGGCAACTGCCAATTCAACCCATTCTCTGTATCCAATGCAAGCAACATCAACATATTCATAAGCTTCCAATTCTAGACCCTCAGCACCTAGCCTGGTTATCTGAATCTTCCAACTGCTTAATTGCCTTTCTTTGAAATGGCGACAGTTTTTACAATTGTTTCCTTCCCAAGTCTTCTGTTGGCCACATCAAAGAATTTCTTCCTTGCCAAGTTGTCAAATTGTATTTGGGCTCTTGCTGAGAAGGATGCAGGCTTCACTAAGACCAGTGAACTGTTTTCTTTCTCTCCCTCTTTCTCAGTCACTGACTCTTTTGCAGCCTCTAGTAGTTTCTTTGAACATCCAAGCAGGGTATTTTAAGTTTTCTTGCCTCCTTTAATGCAAAGGCCTTTGCAGCTTTGTTAGAGGCTTCTTCTTTCTTTTGGCTTTCCAAGATCTCAAGTTGCTCTTGTTTGAATTCATAATAGGTGTCCAGTGCAACACCCATTTCTTTGGCTTGTGTTTTGTTGAACTTGAGTTGATCAGCCTTGAGATAGTCAGTGTCCATTGAGGATTTTCTCTTACCCTTTGCTGTTGTGGCTATCACAGCTTCAGTCTCCTCTTCCTCCTCTTCTTCAGTTTGTTCTAAAATCAGATGTCTCCTTCTCCTTAGCCTTTCCTCAGGAATGGATTCCTTCCACTTAGATGGTGCAGGGCATGAAGATCCAGCCTGAGTAGGCTTAGCAGTTTCAGAAAATTTGTAGACACCTGTAACACGACCTGTTTGGAAAATACCTGCTGCTTGCCCTGTCGAAGCTGATTACTCCTTAGAGGGAAATGAAGACTTCTTCCCTTTAGATTTGGTCTTCAAGGCAGATATCTTCTCCTCCTTTGAAGGAGATGACACAGAGCCTTCAACAACAGGTCTTCCTGAAGGAATGGATCTAGCAGTTTTGGCAGCAGGCGTGGAACCAACAAGGCTATGCACTAAGAGAGCCAAATTCTCCTTAACCTCTACAAGTTGGGTAATACAGGTTTGAGGAGAAGAAGAATAAGAAGTGGCAAGGGATGACAGCTGAGCAATAGCTTCCCTGTCAGAAGCTGTGAACACCAAACTTTGAAGTTGTGCAAGATTCAGTTCAAGAAAATCATGCATATCATCAAAGTTTGAGGACACAGAATTGGATAGAGAGACCACTAAGGTATTCAACCTGGCCAAGGTGGAAGGGAGAGTGTTTGAGCAAGTGTCAACGAGAGCTGGCAGCTGTTGGGAAACAACAGACAGTGTGGACTCAGAGTCCTGATGGGTAGAAAGAGTTGATTAGAGGGTGGAGGATAGTTGTTGCAACTGTGCAGTGAGTGCAACTAGCTGAGAAGAATGATCAGCTTGGGGAGCAGGGGTTGGGAAAGAACACCTGAACGAATAAAGGAACCCCTGAAGCTGGACAGACACAGAGTCTGAAATGAGTGAGTGGATGGAAGTCATAGAGTTTTCCAAAGAGTCAACTTTGTTGGTTAGCATAGACAACTGATCCTTCAAAGATAGATCTTTGGGGGATGGAGGTATATGGGTTGACTGTTTGGATTGGGTGGAGGGTGAGGAATGTGATGGTGATGGTGAGGATTAATGAGTATGTAGATCAGTAGGTGAGGGTAGAAAGACTTTAGAAAGTAATTCCATAGCTAGGGCATAACTTAAATGACACAGCTTGGAAGTGTCAAGAGGACCTTCAGCAGTGGCTGTATCTGCATCATGAGGTGAAATGGTAGGAGTTGGTGGCCTTTCAGATGCTGCTGCTATGGTAGCACCTTCATCAAGACCTGGGGTTGTTCCCTCAGTAGTACCTTGTTCTTTAGGTACCTCTTCATGGGGAGATGGGATTTGCATTTCAACATCATCAGTGGTGAAAGACGAGGATGGAATGTGCACTAGGGGAGCAACCTCAGCAGAGTGATGTTCTATTCTCTCAGGTTCATCAGCTTGGGTTAATGGTCCTTCAACAGTTGTTGGGTGTGGAACAACTACATCACCAGGAACAAAAGTTTGAGGCTGATCTGCTGGATGGTCTGTTCCAGCAGCTTGGGCACTTCATGCAGACTCAAACTGTGTATGAGAAGTATGAGGTGGTGACTGTGTGGACTTAGTGTGGAGTGGAGAGGGATCGTGTCTTTCAATGTCTTCAGCCTGTTGAGAGGCTTGGATAGTTGATGTGGTGGTCTCCATTTGTACAACTGGTTCCTCTTTGGAGTAACCAGAGGGCCTAGGGTGACTCAGGGTGGACTCATGCTGGAGTGAAGCCTGCTCCATGTTTGCTGCACTTTTCCCAAAATAGGAGAAGTAAAAACAGCAGGATTTACTTCTTTGTCAACTGACTCCTGTTGGGAGGGGTCAGACGGGCTAGTTTCAGCGGATGGTCTCTTTTTGGCTAAGTATTTGCGTCTGTTATAGGATTTTAGAGATGAAGTGGAGGATGGATGTTGTGGTGAAGTGATGAGAGGTTCTGTTTGGACTGTTGGTGAGACTGGGTCAGGAACAGGGAGGTTAGACGGGCTAGTTCCATAGAGGCACCAGCCACAAAGGCTTCAGGTTCAACAGATGAACCAGGGTAAGGAGTCTGCTACCCCTCAGCCACTGAGGCTGATGGGGCAAACCTAGCTGTTTTAGCCTTCTTGCGGATAGGCTCGGCTTTAGTTTGTTTCAAGGCCGCTCTTCACAAGTTTAGGCCTTGATTTTGAATTTCCATTGGGAGTAGTCACTGGATCCACCTTCTTAGTAGAAGGTCCTTCCGCTAAGCCAAGTAACCTCCTCATAGGTGTTGACAGAGGATGTTCATTTCCAAGAATTGTGTGTATAAAACACTGTATTCTCAATAACAGGGAATGCAGTAGAAGTGTTGAGAGTTTTACAGATGCTCACCACAGATGTTTTTGAAGATGAGGCTTAGGAACCTTGGATATCTGATAGCTGCTGGTGGTTGTTGTTGCTCCTTAGATTTAGGAAAATCCATCTTGCCATGTTCAGTGTAGTCCCATCCACAAACTGTAGGACTATGGGAATCTCATCTCTGCAAAGCTGGTCAAAAGAACCAACTTTGCTGCTCATGCTCATCACCACTGAGGCGAAGAGGTAGCTGTAAGTAGGGGATAGATCACTTCTGAATAATGTAGCAACCACCTTAGGTTCTGCTACACCACAGAAGCGTAGAACGTTGCCCATTCGCTCATTCTCAGGCTGAGGTTTGTCATAAGTGTCAGCCACTGGGAGATGAAGAACTTCCCTGAGAAGAGAAGTAGTGATTTCAGTGGTTTGAGTGCCATTGAGTATGGTTCCTCTGATGGTTTTGGTAGATGGGTCGTAAGAACATGTGTACCAGAACTCATAAACCATCTCCTGGTACATGACACTAGGAGAGGCAGTCATTGCGTAGTTCAGAGGATGGGCTTGAAGGAAATCTACCATAGGTTCATAACCTTTTCCCACATAGTTTTTGGGAATGGTCATGTTAGCAATGTAGTTGGTGGGTTTGAGTGTGAGCATGGTGTTATAGATGGATGTTTTACGACATCATCACCAATGAACACAGGCCAAAGGGGAATGATTGTGTGAGCCATTTGGGAAAGCAGGAGAGATGCAGGATGTTTAGACACTTAGTCTGTTTAGGGTTTAGCAGGAAGTTATGGAAGCAGTAGGAAGAAGAAGAAGATTAAACAGTTGTTTAGGTATTTATAGGATTTGAATGTGAGTGAGTAGGAGAGAGAAAGGTTTGGGCGGTTGATTTGAACTGTTTTTAATGGAAAACGGAACAGTTTTCCATGGCAGAATGGTTGTCAGACCACTTGACCTTTTTTAACTACTAACACATGTAACAAACATTTTCCATTGGTAATTAAGTTAAATAAATATGTAATTTAAGTAACTTAAATGTGAAGAAAGGTAATTAAAACGGATGTTCAAAGCTGTTGTTCAAAGCTATGATGTGCAGGTTTCATCACAAACTGATCACTCCTCAAGCTGTTCACGCAACCTGTGCAGCTAGATGAGAGCAGGTTTCATTGTGAAACCTGTTAAATAGCTGAACAGGTTACAATGCATTGCCTTGTATGACAGATTAAGAGAGTAAGTAGATTGGAAGTTTGAACAACAAAACAGGTTTGAGATTAAAACTTATTTTGTCAAGCTGTTATATATCCAAGCTGTCCATGTTTTCAGAAACTGCGGAAATCTGGATAAAATTGAACAAGTGATCTTTAGAGCATCAATGACACTTAGTCACTTTTATTTAGCATGCCCAGCTTGCTTACAAGGTAATTAAACATGTTTTCATCAAGAGGCTTGGTGAAAATGTTTGCAAGCTATTCTTCTGTGGATTTAAAACTTATCTCCACATTACCTTTCTGGATGTGATCTCTGATAAAGTGATGTCTGACTACTATATACTTTGTTCTGGAATGAAAAACTGGATTGTTGGAGATAGCTATGGCACTTGTATTATCACACAGAATAGGAGTTTTCCTATACACAAGGCCATGATCCTCAAGTTGTTGCTGCATCCATAGAATCTGCCCACAGCAGCTTCCAACAGCAATGTACTCATCTTCAGCGGTAGAAGTAGAAACTGAATTCTGCTTCTTGCTACACCAACTTATCAACTTACCACCAAGGAGTTGACATCCACCTGTTGTGCTTTTTCTGTCTAGCCCGCAGCCTGCAAAATCAGAATTAGAATAGCCAATTAGTTCAAGGCTGGAGTCTTTGGGATACCAAAGACCCAAACCTTGTGTACCCTTTAGGTATCTGATGATTCTTTTTACAGCAGCTAGATGTGATTCCTTAGTGTTTGCTTGAAACCTAGCACATAAACAGGTAGCAAACATAATATCCGGTTTACTAGCAGTTAATATAGCAAGCTCCCAATCATGCCTCGGTAAGCTGTTACAGAAACAGCTTTGCCACAGACATCAGCTTCCAATTTTACATTGGTTGCCATTGAGGTTTTGATGGGAGAACTTTGATCAAATTTAAACTTTTTTAGAATATCTAAAGTTTACTTTCTTTGATTGATAAAAATTCTATTTGAGGTTTGTTTAACCTGTAATTCTAGAAAGAAAGTAAGTTCACCCATCATGCTCATTTCATATTTGGATTTCATGAGCAGTGAAAAGTTCTTGCATAACTGTTCATTAGTAGAACCAAATGATATATCATCCACATATATTTGAAAAAAAAGATAAGTTTCACCTTCTTTATGAACAATGTGTTATCCACTTTACCTCTGGAATACCTATTGCTCATAAGGGAATCAGTAAGAGTGTTATACCAGGCTCTAGGGGCTTGTTTTAGACCATAGAGAGATTTGCCCAACTTATAGACATAACCTAGATGTAGTTCGCTTTCAAAACCTGGAGGCTGCTTGACATATACTTCTTCTTGCAGCTTACCATTCAAAAATTCACTTTTGATATCCATTTGAAATATCATAATGCTATTGTGGGCAGCATAGGCTAGAAACCAACGAATTGCTTCTAACCTGGCTACTGTAGCAAATGTTTCATCATCGTCTATGCCTTCTTCTTGCCTATATCCTTGAGCAACCAATCTTGCCATATTTCTAATGACGGGACCTTGCTCATCCATTTTGTTTCTGAAAACCCATTTGGTGCCAATGATAGTTATACCTTTAGGAACAGGGACCAGCTTCCATACTTTGTTTTTCTCAAACTGATTGAGCTCTTCTTGCATGGCAGTTATCCAATTGGCATCTTTAAGAGCATCGTCTACTTTCTTATGCTGCATTACGGACACAAAGCTAGAAAACATACAAAAGTTTCCTAAGTTGTCCCATATTGTTTCTACCCCTTTGTTGATGTCACCAATTATTTGTCCACTTAGGATCATGTTTCAATGAAGATTCTCCTGTATCATTTTCAGCTACATCGGGTCTTGCAGAACAGCTTTCAAGATTTTCAGACACACTGTTATCTTGAGCCAGTTCAGCTACTGAACGTGAGTCTCTATTTTCAGACACACTGTTATCTTGAGCCAGTTCATCATCATGTCCATTATGGTTAACAAGTTCCACTCTGGTGAAGGGGAAGCTTTTTAGTCATTTTCTTCAACATTTGAATGCATAAGATCATCAAAGCTGAATTTTCCTGAAACTAATTCAGGAACAGCTTTGGTGGAGACACTCCTAGACTCTTCAAAGGTGACATTGATAGATTCATCTATCACCTTTCTCTTGTTGTTGTATACTTTGTAGGCTTTGGAGATAGCAGAATATCCAACAAACACACCTTCATCAGCTTTGGGTTCAAATTTTGCCAGTTGGTCCCTTTGATTCAAAATGAAGCAAGGACATCCAAACACATGGAAATAGCTAATGTTTGGCCTCCTCCCTTTGAGTAATTCATAGGGAGTCTTGTTGAACATTTTCACCACCAAGGATCTATTTTGGGTGAAGCAGGCAGTGTTGACAGCTTCAGCGCAGAATGATGAAGGTATACCTGATGCACACAGCATGGTTCTAGCAGCTTCAATGAGAGTTTTATTTCTCCTTTCAGAAACTCCATTGTGTTGTGGAGTCTTACAACTGAAAGTTTTGTGAGATCCCTCATTCTTCATAGAAGTCCTCAAGAGTACTATTTCTGAATTCAGTACCATGATCACTTCTAAGCTGCTTGACTTGAGCGGAGTTTAGAACTTTCATCTTTTTTATAAATCCAATAATCTATCTAGCAGCCTCTCCTTTGGTCTTTAAGAAGATCACCCATGTAAGCCTGGAGAACTCATCAACCATTACTAGAGTGTATCTTCTACCTCCTAGACTTGGGACACTGACAAGTCTAAACAAGTCCATGTGGATTAAAAAGAGAGGAGTTCCAATAGAAAAAATATCCTTGGATTTAAAATATGTTTTTCTCTACTTGCCTTTCCAACAAGCTGTGCAGTGTTTATACTTAACAAAGGTTATAGAAGGCAAACCTGTTAACAACACTTTCTTAGAGAGTTTGTTGATATTCTTGAAGTTCAGGTGTGATAGCCTTTTGTGTCATAACCTGTTTAGGTCTGCATTGCACTTTGAGATAAAGTAGGTTTCAGTTGTGGGATCAGCGGATTTTATTTTCACAACATATACACCTTTCATCCTTTGTGCACACAGCACAACCTTGCCTTGAGGATCTAGTATGTACCCCAGGTATTCATCAAAGTTAACCTTGTAGCCAGCATCACAAAGTTGGCTAATGATGACAAGGTTATGTTTTAGCCCAGACACAAAGGCTACCCTTTTGAATATTGCAGTACCAACTTGAAGGTTTCCATATCCTTCTGTGGATCCCTGAACATTGTCACCAAACGTGACCTTTAGCCCTTTTCAGGCCTGAGATCACTCAGCAAATCTTTGCAACCTGTCATGTGGCCTGAGCAGCCGCTGTCCAATTACCAAACCTGGCTTGGTTGTTTAACGTGCAGTATGTCATGGGAGAATATTAGTTTTTAGGGGAACTCGTCATAAGGATGAGTTCTCCTTCTTTATCAACATTTGTTGATGGACCACTTAGAACTACTCTCCTCAATGACCATATTACTTCCAACACTGCTGGTTTTTGCAATGTTGGAACTAGCATTGTAAGCAGGCCTTATGTCCTTAGTTTCGGGACAGTCTTTGGCCATATGAGCCTTCTTCCAACATTTATAGCATTTTATGTTTTAGACTTTATATAAGAAGTACTCCCAGAAACACATTCTGGAATATCTTTATTGGACTTCTCAGCAGGTTTGGCAAACTTATTACTGTTTTTAGAAGAACCATCAATTTGAGTGGAAGGCACAACAGCAACAGCTTTAGTTGTGTCCTCTTTCCTTTTTTAGGAGGGCAGAGATCAAATATAGGAAGTTTAATTGGCTTTTGTCCTTCCACAGGTTTTGGAAACTTATTCCCAGCTTTCTCAGGTTGAGCAATGGCTTTGCCCTTACCTTTACTGAGATGTGATGAATGTTGCCTATCATCATAATCACTGCTTCTGGTTTTAAAAGATTTTCCTTCGTTTATAACCAGTTTTCCACTATGATTTAAATACTTATTTGAAATCACAGGTAATTACTTTCAACATGAGACTTACCTTTGTTGAAAGCAGGCTGCTTCCATTTTGAAAACTTTTTCTCAAAATATTCAACATCAAAAGGGTTAACATGTTTTTTCCCATCAGCTTTAGATCCAGAACCTGTCTTGTTGACAAGTTTAATGTCCAAAGCTGTAGTTTGATCTTGTTTTCCCTTCTTTTGTTTGTGTGAACCAGCTATGCACTTAGCAGGCTGATTTGATGGAGAACACATTCCATCATCAGTCTTTAAAACTTTTTCAAACAAACTGTCAGTGTTTTGAGGCATGACAAAGCTGTTTGTTGAGACCATCTTTCCATTTACTCTTTGAATAAAAGTACTTGTAAGCTCACCAAGAGTGGATAAGTCTTTTTCCAGATTATTTATCTCAACAGTTGACGTTGTTGTATCAAGATCCCATCCAAGATAGGCTTGGATTTGAGCACGGATCTGCTGACTGATACAATGGTTGACTCTTTGTGCTGATTGGCACCAAGAGTCAACAATCTTTTGAAGCTTTGCATGCTTTGAATCAGACTCTCTCTTTTCATCTAATAAAATGGTGTTGATGTGTTTTACTTCATCAAGTTCAGTTTTCAACTTATGAAAGTTGTCTAGTTAATTAGATTTTGTATCAAGATCTGTTTTTAACTTAGAGATCTCAGACATCAAAGCATCATGCTTCTCAATAGCAGATTTTAAATCAACAACTAAATATTCAAACATTTTCACTTTTTCATCAGAACTGTAATCCATAAAATTTTATACCTTATACATCTTAGTTGGGTTCCAGTTCTCCAAGCTGCTGGGAGCTTCAGCTTTAGCCAACTCCTATTTTAAAGTTACTTGTTGAGGGGAAATCAGTATTGGCCATTAGACATTTGTCGTCCTCTTCATCAAATGATGAATCAGACTTCTCCCAGTCAGAAGTCTCAGCCATGAGTCCCTTCTGCTTGTAGGAAGCCACTGGGTCTTCTAACTTTCTAAGCTTAGCCATGGCCATTAGGTACTTAACCCTGTAGCCATCGTCTTTTTTTGTCTTGTATGGTTTTCATGAGGAGCTAACAGCTTTAGACACATAGTCAGCATCTATATGGCCTGTTTTGCCACATTTAAAGTACTCAGCCTTAGTTTGGTCAAATGCTTTCTTTTTTATGGCACCTGACTTCTTTTGCAGCATCTTTCCACCAAACCTCTTCTTATTGAATTTTCTGGCAAGCATAGCAATCATTTTCTCGTCATCAAATTCAGTAAGATCTTCATAGTCTTCTTCCTCAGACAATTCTTCCATTTCATCATCAGCTTGTTGATCAGCTTGTGTGAACACATCACACAACTGACCAGCTGGTTGTCTCACGTAGGCCACTAAGGCAGCACCTCTTTTGGACATCTCTAAGGCATTTCTTTTCTGTTTTCTTGATTGTTCATCATTTACTAAGGATCCATACAGATTTACAAGATTCATACCTCTGATGGTGCCTGAGATTCTGAGGATAGTAGAGAAATAATTCTATTCCTCATGCAGAATGTCTAAAAATTTGTTTACCAGAGTTAAACTATCTTTAGTGATCCCAACAACTTTGAGATCATTGATTAGAGCATTGAACCTGTTATAGGTTTTAGTGAGAGACTCCTTTTGCTTTCCAAAGAATAGTTCATATACTGTCTAACAAGATTGTTGATCCTGTTATCCAGGGTGATAGTGGGACCATTATAGACGGTAGACAAAGTATCCCACATCTTTTTTGCAGTCTTCATTTTCTCAACCTCTTTGAACACATCATCAGGAAGAGAAAAACCAGGTTGTTCCTAGCCTTTGCATCAAGAGCAACAAGCCTTTTGTCTTCATCAGAGCTATGAGCTTTAGCCTTTGCAAAGGTCCTGATTTCAGGAACAGCTCCTTCAGCAGCAGGAGTGATAGTAGTAACGGAGGTTGGCACATACGGACCTTCCATTAATATTTCTGGTAGTTGTAAATCCAGATTCTCTAAATAGGGCATCATTCTGCACTTCCAGCTAGAGAAGTACTGATGATTGAACTTGGGAGGTTTTGCCATTGAACCATTGTCATAGTCAGAGGAAGAGCTGGCAGCACTGTTATCCATGGTGGGAAATAGGGAGATGATAGAGATTTAGAGTTGACACACAGTCTAAGCTGCTCTTATACCAGTTTTAGGTCCCAAAAGATTTCCATAGTATGTTGTTCTAAGCTGTAGAGGGGGGATGAATACAACTATTTAAATTTTCAACACATTTTCTCAATGTTTGTATGTATATTATCAACACGTGTTAATTAAAAACAAGCCTGAACTGCGGTATGATTCAAGCTGAGATGACAAAAACAACAGAGACTACTAATCTAAGACTCACTCAGACTAGTTACAGTGAATACACTGACAAAGATGAACTCACTGATATTACAAGACAGACAGACGGTCAGCTTGAGTAACAACAGCTTGGACACACTTTACTATTTTATTCAAGCGGACTTTGCATGCACGAAAACACACTTCTTTGCACGTTCTGAATATCACACTCATAGTTTTCTCAAATTCCTTAGAAGCTTCCTTTTATACTCTCACTGAGAATCCCAGTGAAGCTTCCTCATTGGACATAGAGATAGTGGAATGTCATTCGAAAAAGACAAGAATACTTTTCTACACGTTCGAACAAAGCAGTATTTGTCTTTATATTGCAGAATCTTTGTCTTTTCCTATTTGTCTCAGTTGCAGAAAGCTTTACCCAAAAGAGGAACGTCAACTTTAAACCTTTCATCTTCTGTTATGGCCATTTTGATATAAGAAATGGTCTGTTACCCATTCCAAATATCCACTTTGTCTTCATGTAACTGAAACAACATCGGCAGTCTTAGCAGGATTTGTTTTTCCACTTTGTCTTCGACTTTGTAAACTGATCTCTTGGTCTAATACAATACATGATGACATGGAAACATATTCCATAAAGTGTTTAGCTTGGTCACAAAGAACAGAACACTTGGAATCTGTCCAAGCTTCTCAACAGGTTAGAGCAGCGAAGACAGTTTATGTCCAGCTGTTCAAGAGAACAGAACAGCTTGGACAATTTTTTCCTAGTTGCAACGAATGCAACAGGGTAAGCAGCTTTGACTTATATTACAAATCGCTTTTCAGGTTTCAATAAGGCATTAACAGACCTTAAATTGTACCTTCTAGTGCATCAAACAGGTTTGATTAATAATCTCCCCCTAAGATGTATAACAGGTTTGACTGAGGCCTTTTTGTGCATAACAGAGCTTAAATAGTTTAACTCACAAGCTTAGGCCTCATTAGGTTATAATATAAAGGGTTAACTAGGTTTTAGGGTGTATAATTGAAGGTGTTTTGGAGTGAAGCCATTTGCATTGAGAGAGAAAGAAACCTTTTGTTCTTCGTGTTCTTCATTCAAGGTTTAATATTTTCGGCTATTGGTATTATTTTGGTTCATAATCTTTATTATATATTGTTTTGATTCTATGCATTGCTTGATTATTCGGGACTCACACTTATGAACTCAAAAAATCTCTCTCTCCATTGAACGTATTCTCCACTGTACATGGTTGGAGGTTTGGTTTCAAAACCCATTGCTAAAGCATCTTTAAACATCCTGAATGATTGATTTTGATTTTTCAAGATCTTCTATGGAAAACTGAGTGAAGTACTCAGAATTTTGATCACTTGAATGAAGATCTCTAATGCCACAGATAGAATTTCGAATCCTTGAAACAGGATCTCGAACAACAAAGAATGAATCTCGAAAGGCTAAATCTCCAATATCTATGGATAAATTTTGAATTACGTACAGTAAAATTCGGATGATTTAGAATGAATCTCAACTTCCTCGGAATGATTCTCAACTATCTCAGAATTAATCTCGACTATCTCAGAGTGAATCTCGAAGACCTTAGAACCAACCTAAAGAATTTCGAATGGAATTGCCTCAAATTTGGAACCTTAGAAATTAATTTCAAGTCCCGCCTTATAAATTTCGAATCAACCCTGATAAAATTTGATTCCCTCTAAATGAAATTTGAGTGCCTCACACTAAATCTCGAAAAGCTTTCGAATACTGAAGACAGAACCTCGAATCTCAATAGATGAATTTTGAACAGTAAAGACTTTTCAGTAATACTCGAAATTCAACCGTTTTTCAGATTGCTAAGTCCAAATCACTTGATTTTTCCAAAAAATGAACGAATTGGGCTAAAAATCACTACGTAGACTCGTTTTATAGCAGAAAAAACTTTTATGAACACAATTTGGCTATTTCCCGATCAAAAAGCCAAAATCACAGAAAAACTTTAAAAACACAAACTTTTTCAAAAAATAGGAAATTTTCAATTAAAATATGTATGTTAGGATATAGAAATCGAGTCTTATACCACTAAAATTGCCTATCAAAATGTTACACTCGATGATAAATTGAAGATCTAACACTCTTTCTATCAAAAACCAATCAAGAATTTTTGTTTCACGAACTTTTCGCAAAAACAGTCAAGAAAATCCATGAAATTTAAGCCAAAACACTCAATTTAATCCATACTTGGCTCTGATACCAATTGTTAATATCAAAACCAATAGAGGTTCAAGCACTAAAGACACAATAATGATGATCACAACAATGACCGAATGATTGATTGAAAGAATATGAGTTTTACAATACGTATACAATGAAAATACATGTTCAGCTGTACATTAGAAACATTTACAAATGATATTTATACTAGGCTACAACTATTACAATATTACACAATCAGTCCCGACACTTTAAAACCATAAATCAAAAATACATTCCTAACAATTACTTTCCATTGGAAAAACAATTGCTTTAGGAATACAACTAATTACTTCATTTCTCTATAGATTGAATTTTTTTGTAACACTAGGGAGAGCATTAAAAAATGTCGCTTTCAAATGACTAAATGTTTGATGTTTTTTTTAGAATTCAAAATGATAATGTGACTCACACATTTCATCAAACAACTTTTGTGCATTTATATCGTAACTCAAAGATAAAGAAAAAACACTTAAATGCTTAGATACTACAAGCAATGAAGTTAAAACAAATCCGTAAAAATTGCAAACAACAAAAAGGCGAGTGTGTGATATTTTTGATTCCTAATAATTTTGCACTAAAATACAACCAAATGATTTTCTATTAAGAATATGAAGATTATAAAGAGAGAATTTGGGCACTGAATCTCTTGGAACTTTCACACTCTAAAACACACACATAGGATAGTGGCTTTCCCAAAACCCTAGGAGAAAAATACTATTTATACCTTAGCTTAAATTGGGGGTTTGTCAAAACACTCCCCTCAAAGTCTAGGAAATTAAGATTCCCCACAAAGTAAACTATTCATGTTCACAAATTGAACAGACACATTTATTATGTTTAGTTATACATTATTTAGGGCTAACAATCTCCCCTTTATACATAATTAAATATTTATACTTAAGTGCAATTACACAAGCTTAAATTAGAAGAAATAAAACAATCTGTGTTGCTAAGTTGAAAAGGCCTAGAATTAGAGTCTGTTCCTGGGCGTTAGTCCTTTTGGAATGTGGGGGTTTTGAAGATTTAGAACACTCGCCTTCGTAAACTTTGACAGGAACTTCAAATTCTGTTTTACCTATATCAGAAGATGAAACATTTTGAGAAATATGGACATTCACAAGAGGATAAAATTTTGAAACATCTAAGCTGGAATATAAAATCTTTAAAACAGCACTATACCGCTATTTATGGTGGATTAACTCGACAGCTTGTTCAAAATGGTCTTTAGCAAACCTTTCCTCACTCACAAAAGGAGTATCCTAACTGGCAGTAGCTTCCTGACGAGCTATCATCAAATTCTCCTCCAGAACACGAATCTTGTGTTACAGAATAGTAGTTAGAATGTTAGGATGTGGAATGGGTTTAACAGGTTTAACATTCTTCTCTGCTTTTGAACAGCTATGCAAGAAATCATCCTCAAGAGTAGGTACTCTGTAATGGTAATTGTAGGTCCCAAAAGGTTTTCCTAGTGAATTGTTCTAAGCTGTAGTGGGGGGGGGGGTGAATACAACTATTTAAAACTCAACACTCTTTTCTCAATGTTTGTGTATACTATTAACAAGTGTTAATTACAAACAAGCTTGACTACGGAAAGGTTCAAGCTTAGATGACAGATACAACAGATGTTAAACTAATCTAAGACATACTCAGACTAGATACAATGAATACACTGACTTAGATGAACTCACCGATTTTACAAGATACAGATGGACAGCTTGGACATACGTTACTGTTATATTCAAGCAGACTTGCATGCATGGAAAAACACACTTCAATGCACGATCTGATTATCTCACTCTTGGTTGTGTCACAATCCTTAGAAGCTTCCTTTTATACTCTCACTGAGAATCTCTGTAAGGTCTACCACTACGAGATCTATCTAGACGCGGAACCGTCAACGAGTGCGGAATCCTCGTTAACGGGTAGACGGAAACAACTCTCAACCAGAAACACGGAGACTATCAGAGGCTGAACGAACGACACACGAATGATCCTACGAACTGATTCTCTCCGAAACGGCACTAACACTGATGATAAACTCGAGATCGCCTTTTGCTTAATCACTCACGAATTCTGCAAAAAGTCTGATAATATTTCGAGTCTATCCCTAATTATAGAGGCAAATTCGAGTCTGTCATGGGCTAAACTCGAATCTGGCCCAAGGCCCATTCGAGTTTATCCTTACTAACACTCTCGAATCTGCCAATATTCGAATCTAGGTACACATTCGAATCTGACACAGATTCGAATGTCAAACCTTGTATAATTCGAATCTACTATTTCACATACTCAACTTAGTATTGAAACTTATGTTTTTACCTTTTGATCGATATTATCTTTGAACTTTATGTTTGAACTTCTTGTAATACGTTACATCAAGTTCAAACACACAAACAATAATAAATATCAACCATATATAAACATATATAACAAACACTGGCTAAAACCACAATGTAAGATCACTTAGACTGCTATCGTCACACTTGGTGTACCAACAGACTCCCCCTTGACGATAGCTTCTAATAATTCACACATTTGATTAAGAACTTTGTTTATTTTTTATTCAAACTACTTCCAGCATACAAGCCTTTTTCAACACATACTTTGACTACATTCTCATATTTCCTAGCTTCACTATCCATATGTGCATCACTAGAAATCTTACAAGCATGCAAAATATGAAGATCATCTCTAGAAAGGTTTACCAGGTGAAGACGATCGTAGACTCTAAGAATAACTTTTTCTTCAAAATCTTCCATGACCGCTTCTCCAGTCTCACTCTCAGCATACCACCAATGCAGATTCTTCAAGACATTCTGTGGCATGGGCTTAAGAGGCACCTTCCTAAGACATCTTACTGGTTTGTAATGGATCTTCATCCAAGGTCGCCCAGTTAGAGGATCAATACGTGAAGGATCTTCTACTCTTTTTCCAACCCTTGGATTCAGGCGTTCAAACTTTCTTGATCTTCCCTCTTTTCTTATGATTCTTGCAATTACGTCCGCGTAGGGATCATTTCCAATATTAATCAGATCTTTCCATGCTAACGCTTTGATCTCGATCTTTGGCAGTGAATTGAAAGCTTTTAGAGTTCGCCTCAGGTACTGGAGCCCGTCTTTTCTCTTAATTATAAATAGTTGCAGTTCTCGATCAAAGAACCAGCTTAATATGCTTCCAGATAGCTTTCCAGTCCCTGGCACCCTCATCGTCTTTTTCAGCTCTAATTCTTTCTTCTCAGCTCTGAACCATAACTTTCTTTTCTCTTCATTTGTTAGTTCTCTGGCAGGTTCCTCTATTGATGGCTGAACATTTAACGCAACATTCACCACTTCTACGTTAACAATATCATTCCCATCTCTCACGTATGTATCAGTGATAGGAGTTTGCTGTACGACGATCTCATCAGCTTCATCGTCTTCATCAGCACATACCTCGTCATCTGATTTCCAGTCAACTATATCTTCTGACACGAACTCACCCTCTTCCAGCTATTCCATTTAATCTTCAAAGTCGAAACCCACATCCAACGGATCGTCATCAAGATCCATGAGAGCATCTATCATCTCACTAATCTCAAAATCCGTAGGCTTAGATGAACTTGCCTCACCCATTCCAGCTTCTGCTTGACTAGGCTCCCCCTGAGATTGAGCAGTCTGAGCAGCAGAAAAATCTACTGGCTCATCCTGTCTTTAAGAGCTGGGATCATTGCCTTGGTTATCGTCTTCATCATCATCTCGAAATCTTTGCACATCTGTTCGTCTGATGATCCAAAAATGATATCATCGACGTACACTTGTACCAAGATAAAATGTTCTCCCTTCCTCTTAACAAACAGAGTACTATCTATCCTACCCCTTTCAAACCCGTTCTCTAATAAATGGTTGGATAGTGTCTCATACCATGCCCTAGGTGCCTGATGCAATCCATATAGAGCCTTATCTAAGCGATATACTCTATCAGGATATTTTGGATCTGTAAATCTGGGCGGTTGTTCTAGATACACCAACTCCTTCACTTTCCCATACAGGAAAGCACTCTTAACGTCTAATTGATATACCTTAAAGCCCTTGAAGGAGGCAAAAGCTAAAAACAACCTAATGGCTTCCAGCCTTGCTACTGGTGCAAAAACCTCGTTGTAATCGACTCCCTCCTCTTGGTTGAAACCCTTTACAACTAGCCTAGCCTTGTTGCGCGTGACTATACCCCGATCATCTCTTTTGCACTTAAAAACCCATTTGGTTCCTATGGCAACTTCCCCTCGAGGTAATGGAACTAACTCCCACACTTCTAGTTTCCTAAACTGCGAGAGTTCTTCCTGCATCGCTTCAACCCAGGAGTTATCCTTAAGTGCCATTTGCACATTTTTAGGCTCTGCTTGCGATATGAAACACGAATAGAGACATGTGTGATATGCCTCGGAGTCATTTATCATCGACAACAACACAGTGTTGTTATTTAAACTACTCCCAGTCCTCACACCCTCGTTCGGATTTCCTATGATGCTTTCTATAGGATGATTCTTGTTAATCCTAGAGGTCTCTATCTCATCAACTCTTAGATTATCTCCTAAGTTAGATCCTATTTCACCTAATGGGGGAACAGCCTCAGTGTCTACATTTTCCTCCTCGTGGATATTTTCCTCAGAGTTGGAACTTGATGCTTGAGACTGATTCTCAGTGGTAGGTGCTTCTTGATCAGCAACTTCTGGAGATGCATCTACAGTCGCAGTAGGCTCAGATGTGGATTCAAACGTAGTCCTCGGAAAGGTATGGCCATCGTCATTCAGATGCAACGTCGCCATGTCCTTTTCGATTGTACCTGCATCATCATCCAAAGGAATGTTAAATGACTCAAATAATTTATCATAGTCAAATATCCATTCCGGACCAGTTTGGGGTTCATGTGTATAACTGGTGACTTCAATGTTATACACAATCTCTACCGTACCATTTGTTTTATTAAAAACTCGTTTGTTTGGTGAGTTCGGCACATAACCTAGGAAGTATCCTTCGTCAGCCTTTTCACCAAACTTCGGTTGATGTTTTGTACGTAAAAGAGTGCATGGTACCCCAAACGGTTCGAATCCAGTTAAATTAGGTGGCCGTTTATTCAAAATTTCATAACATGTTTTGTTCGAAGATTTGACTGTAAGGACTCGGTTTAAAATATGGCACGCGGTATTCACTGCCTCCCCCCAAAACATGGTAGGAAGCTTTGAGTCCGAAAGCATAGTCCTTGCAGCCTCAATCAATGTCCTATTTTTACGTTCGGCCACCCCATTTTGTTGAGGCTCATATGGTGTACTGAATTGATGCACTATGCCCTTTGATAGGCAATATACACCAATTACAGTGTTTTTGAATTCAGTTCCATTATCATTACGTATCCTTTTAACCCTTGTTCCGTAGGAATTCTCTACTTGGTCTAAGAACCCGATGAGCTTGGAAGCCGTCTCGTCCTTTGTACCTAGAAAGAAAACCCAAGAAAATCGTGAGTAATCGTCAGTGATAACCAAACAGTACCAACTACCTCCTATACTCCTTTTGTTGATTGGGCCGAAAAGGTCCATATGCAACAAATCGAATGTTGAGGTTATGGAGTTCTGCGTCTTGGACTTGTGTGTCTTCTTATGTTGTTTGCCCTTCTTGCATGGTAGACACTTGTCCTCGAACTGAAAGCTCTTCATAGGCACACCTTGCACCAATCCATGTTTCGTTATGTAGTTCATCTTTCTTAGGTGCAAGTGAGCCATGTGTCTGTGCCACAGTACCGATTCCATCTCCGAAGCTTTGGATAATAAACAAATTGGCCCCATCAAAGTCTCCGGCTTGTTCATATCAAGCATGTACAAGTCATTCTTCCTTGGCGCCCGCATCAATACCCATTCTTCAGGAATCTTGAATCCCGGCTTTAGCACTAACGCCTCAGTGTCAGTGAACAACACTGAGTTCTTCTTATCACAGATTTGAGATACACTAATGAGATTGTGAACCAGTTTATCGACTTGATAAACTTGGTCCAACTTTATCGTCCCATTAGTGACCACTCCGGTACCCGTGATGTTTCCTCCTTTGTTACCGGCGAATGATACAAACCCCCGATTCCCACCCTTGAAGTCTGTAAGAAGACTTCGTTCCCCTGTCATGTGCCTGGAGCATCCACTGTCGACGAACCACTTGTTGTTTGGACCTGTGGTAATCTCCTGCACATGAAAGAAAATAGGCTAGTTATCACGGGGAACCTAAGCCATGACTGACTTGGTTATACCATTCTCGTCCACATACTTAAACTCTTTCAAATACCCATCTCGCCTTTCAGGTGACTTGGGTCGTTGAACAGGAGTTTGTTGTGGTGCCGAGTGATGTAAATTCACTCTTTGCCTTTGAGTAGGCATTTGTTGTGGAGCTCTAGGATAATTACGATTATATTGCAATTCAGACTGTGATCCCTGAGCTCTTACCGGTGCATAATGTCTAACAGGAGTATGAGACCTAACTAGAGTGTGTGACCTGCTAGGTGTTGTGCTCCTATTGACTTGTTGAGGTGCTGACCTAGATTGATTAACGACACGATTCGGTGAATTTGTCCTAACCACTTCCTTTGGTCCAACATTTACAGGTGTTTGTTTCACAACTGGTTTTGGTGCGGCCTGCACAGTTTTCTCGGTACTCTGAGAACTACTAGTGCTCGCCACATTGGTTGAGGGCTTAACAGGTGTTGGGTTCACTGTCTTAGGTGTAACATCGGCTTTCCTAAGTGGACAGTGAGAAGCAACATTCCCCTTTTCATGACATCTGAAGCAAGACATCTTATCTATGGACTTTTTGTGTGTTCCCTTAGACTTAGGTGTCTCACTAGTATCTTGGTCCTTTTGTACATCTATAGCGACTGGCTCATCGTCCTGATCAGCCCAATCAATTTTATGTTTTTCTGCAGGTGTTTCACTGGAGGAAGTCACAAATTTGACTTTCTTAACCTTGACAGTTGTGTCAGCCACCTTAGGTGTATTTTCTACTATAGGCTCAGATTTAGGTTCAGGTGTGTCCTCTAAGTCTACTGATTTGTCAGTTTTCTCCTGGGCTGAGGCACATAGTTTGCATTAAAAGGTGGAGGAATTTCATGAAATCCTAGACCTACGGGCTTTTTAGATTGTCTTTGGGCATCTAAAACTTTCCCTAGGTTTAGGCTTGAATTCCTAAACTTCTCTAGCTTACTGTTTGCCTCTGCTACCTTTACCTTTGTTTCAGCTAGCTCAATGTCTTTGTCTTTAAGGTTTTTGGTCAAGGCCTCTACATGCTCATACATAAGCTCTATTCTAACACACTGCTCACTCAGTTTGTCTTTCAGAACTATTACGTCTTGAGCATCAGCCTTAAGTTTTTCTTTAAGATCTTGCTTAATATCGTTCAGGCTAGCGTTTTCAATTTTTAAATTCTCATTTTGAGCAGTTATGGTTTTATGTGATTCTAAGACTAGATTTAACATATCGTTAGAATTAACACACAACGCACATAATTCACGAAAAAGAGAGTAAGTCAGACTAACCTTTGAGTTATCAGATTCCACGTTGGCCATCTGAGCAGCAAACTCCAGAACTGTCTGATCATTCGTCTTTTCCACCCACATCGGACTGTTTTCCCTTGTGGTCTGCTCTTCTCCTTCACACCTAGTCTCCGTGACTTCAGCCATAAAAGCCCGAGCATTTGATTCTGGATGTGAGCTCCAGTCATAAGTACCATCTAGCTGTCTGTCTGAAGTGACATTGGATAGTAGACCAGCTAGGTTGGCTTGACCGTTAGATGAACTTGGAAGGTATCGTTATTGAGACTGATTCTGAAACTGTCCCTGATGCTGACTCTGCCCTTGGTACGTTTCTACCTTCGGCCTCTGACATTCTCTAGCGAAGTGTCCCAGACCTTGACAGTTGTAGCACTTTACCTTGGACTTATCAAATCCAATCCCCTTGTTGTTCATTGTCAGATTCCTCCCAGTTCTTTTGATGAATCTCTTAACCCGTTGGGTTACCATGGCCAGTTGCCATTTAAGATCCATTTCCTCAAGATCATCAGGGTCGACCTGATCATAGTCCTCATCCCAGAGAGCAGGATCGTTAATTTTCCCCTGAACACAATTCCCATACGCGGCCACAAATGAAGCAAGCAGATTCAAATGTTCTTCCGCTGATTTTGCGCTCATAGGCATCTTCGAATAGCTCTGAGATGTCGATGCCTGTTGTACTTGAGGCTGCGGTTCTTCCGATCTTCCTAATCCTAAGAACACTCTACTCAATGTGTCATCAGTCTCTGCTGGTGACGACGTTTCTCCGGTGAGAAACGCTGTAGCAGTCTTCAGATCGGCGGTCGCTGAAGGTTTTGTTGACTTTCCAAAATACATCGCTGGATTCTGGACTTGTTCGTAATCAGTTTCGGCCTTCAGTAGCTCGAAATGATAAGCTCTCAACGTTCCTACGATATCCTCCAGAGATTGGGTATAATACTTATCCTCATTTAGCTTTATCATTGCCACATACATAGCGCATTTGGCTGGTAAGGTATCAAGAAGCTTGTTGTTCTTGTCGGTGTCCGTATACTCAATCCCGTGACTTTCAAGTTCCGTCAACAGATGATAGAAATGGGTGATGATATCATCCAGCTGTTCATCCTTTAACGCCTTGAAAATCGCAAACTGTTGTTTCAACAGTTCTGTACGCTTTCTACGAACCCTAGGATTACCCTCACACCTCTTCTCTAGAGACTCCCAAAGTTCCTTCGACGTCTTTTGAGTCCTAAATGTGTGCAGTATGTCCTGAGGTAACGCCATTCTAATTATCGAGAAAGCTTTGTTTTCGGCTACATACAATTTCTTATCATCCTCCTTCATCATTTGGTACGATAAGACTTTCTGACGGCCTTCAACTTCAGAAACTGGTGGAATATATCCTTCGTCGATACACACCCACATGCGCATGTCATTAAAACGCACAAAATCGGTAAACCGATCTTTCCACCAGTAATAATCTTCGAGTTTCATCAGCTTAGGCGGAGCGTTTGCCTTCCCGACCTCTTGGTCCATTTCCAGGAATTTTTGATGATTTGACATCTTTTCGAAAGTAATTGAATTGAACTTAATTAATTTAATTTGAAACTAATGTGAATTAATTCGTTCGAATCTAGGTAGATTCGAATATAAACAGATTCCAATTTATTTGGGATTAAATTCGATTAGGTGTTATAAGTCAATTAAATTCGAAACTAATGACAGTTTCGAAATTCCTCAGATTCGAAGGTCAGGCAAACTCGAAGACACAGCAGATTCGAAACCCTATTCGAAACTAAACTAAACTCGAATTAAACTCGAAAGTAGACTCGAGACCCTATTCGAATGTAGCACAAACTCGAATTAGATTCGAAACCCCCTGTATCAGACTCGAAAGGAGCGGATTTGGTTAGACTCGAAACTAAGTGTAACCCTAATTACCCCTAATAGATTCGAGCGCCGCAAACTCGAAAAACGGCTAACACTTTGATTTTTTGACGTTTTGCAGATTAAATCAATATTTTTACAATGAAAAATATTGATTTCGATCAAAAACGTGAAAAACACAAAGTATTTCCCGTATTACTATTTGCTAAGCTCGACGAACACGAAAGACACGATTTTGAGAGAAAAACCGTCCAAAAGCGTCAAGAAACCTAGAATGTATCCAGATGAACACGAAGAACACCAAGAACACTCCGTAGGCTCTGATACCACTTGTAAGGTCTACCACTACGAGATCTATCTAGACGCGGAACCGTCAACGAGTGCGGAATCCTCGTTAACGGGTAGACGGAAACAACTCTCAACCAGAAACACGGAGACTATCAGAGGCTGAACGAACGACACACGAACGATCCTACGAACTGATTCTCTCCGAAACGGCACTAACACTGATGATAAACTCGAGATCGCCTTTTGCTTAGTCACTCACGAATTCTACAAAAAGTCTGATAATATTTCGAGTCTATCCCTAATTATAGAGGCAAATTCGAGTCTGTCATGGGCTAAACTCGAATCTGGCCCAAGGCCCATTCGAGTTTATCCTTACTAACACTCTCGAATCTGCCTATATTCGAATCTAGGTACACATTCGAATCTGACACAGATTCGAATGTCAAACCTTGTATAATTCGAATCTACTATTTCACATACTCAACTTAGTATTGAAACTTATGTTTTTACCTTCTGATCGATATTATCTTTGAACTTTATGTTTGAACTTCTTGTAATACGTTACATCAAGTTCAAACACACAAACAATAATAAATATCAACCATATATAAACATATATAACAAACACTGGCTAAAACCACAATGTAAGATCGCTTAGACTGCTATCGTCACACAGGGTGTACCAACAATCTCAGTGAAGCTTCTTCATTGGACAATGAGATAGTGGGATGTCTTTCCAAAAAGACAAAACAATTTTTCTACACATTCTGAAAAAGTAGACTTGTCTTCATGTGGCAGAATCTTTGTCTTTTCCTTTTTGTCTCTGTTGCATAAGCCTTTAACCAAAAGAGGAATGTCAACTTTGCATCTTTCTTCTTTTGTTAAGGCCATTTTGATATAAGAAATGGTCTGTCACCCATTTCAAATATCCTTTTGTCTTCATGTAACAGAATAGCGTAAGCAGTCTTTTGCATTTTCTGTTTTCCAATTTATCTTCGACTTGTAAACTGATCTTGTAGCCAAAAACAACATATGAGGACTTGGAAACATATTCCATAAAGTGTTTAGCCTGTTCACAAAGAACAGGTTTTCGTTCACAAAGAACAGAACACTTAGAATCTGTCCAAGCTGCTCAACAGAACAGAGCAGCGTAGATAGTTTATGTCAATCCTGTTCAGTAGACAGAACAGCTTGGACAATCTGCCTTTGTTGCAACGAATGCAACAGGGTAAACAACTTTGACTTATATTGCAAATCACTTTTCAGTTTTCAATAACGCATTAACAGGCCTTAAATTATACCTTCAAGTGCATCAAACAGGTTTGATTAAAAATCTCCCCCTAAGATGTAGAGTAGGTTTGACTGAGGCCTTTTTGTGCCTAACACCCTCCCCCTATTTACAATAACCAGTCTAAGCTGATCTTATCAATAATCAATATATATTTTTACAATACATTTGGCTAAAATGAAATTACAACATCAAAATAAAGTAAAAGATCAGTTTATATATACTGATTTTGATTACATAAACAACACATGTTTTTACAAGAGTACAACTGATGTATTGAAGCATATTACAACTGATGTAAAAGTTACAACTAATGTAACAATGTACAACTAATGTACATATAAATTCAACAATTTGGACTGTTGATGATGGGAGCAAGTAATGGCAAGCCTGTCCAACTGATGGACAGCTTCCGTTCTTCATTTACTCAGATAGTAGATGGACTTTAAGGCAGTGGTGGCACTCCTTATTCAAACATCTCTTCAAGCTGTTCCCTGGTTTCATCGAATCACTCCATTTCAAGTATGAGGAACATGAAACTGGGATGTTGAAGCTCCCCTCTTTCATAAGAGCCTCTGAGCTGATCACAGATGGCTGCTCTCCACTTTATGGATTGCCTAAAGGAGTTTGCAAATCTGAATGCAATAAGCTGTTTGAGACCGACCTTGTGCAAGTCTGATTCTATTTAAACTCACTTCTTCTTTTTAAGGGGATCTACAAAAAATACCCCCCAGCTCAGGTTCTTCAATCAGCTTACCTTTCTCATATTCCACTCCTTTAGGCAGGTTGTGGTCTACTCCTTTGATTTCCACTGCAACATCACCTTGTTCAATCATGATCAGGAGTTCCTCCAGCTCTGTATCCTTTCTGTTCCTCTTGGCCTTTATCTTGGGGGTAGCCACTGAGATACCCTTAATCTGTTCTTCTGGGATCAGGCCAAGATCTCTCACTCTCTCCATCAACTTTTTGACGTATGCCGCGATAGTCTTAGCTGTTTCAGACTTAGAATGGCTCAGGGAAACTGCCAACTCTACCCATTCTCTGTATCCCATTTGTGCAACGTCAGGGTACTCATATCCTTCCAGTTCTGGGCATGTAGCACCCATTCTTGTTATCTGTAGCTTCAACTGTATGCCTTTTCGTGAGATGGGAACAGCTTTGATAATTGATTCCTTGGCAAGTCTTCTGTCAGCAACATCAAAGAAGTTTTTCCTTGCCAAGTTGTCAAAGTGAATCTGGGCTCTTGCAGAGGATGCTTGCTTAGACTTGGTCACTGAGACCTGAGCACCCTTTTCCTTATCACCTTCTTTTTCAACCACTGACTCCTTAGCAGCTTCAAGCAATTTTCTTTGCACATCTAAAGAAGGCATTTTAATTTTGCTTGCCTCTTTGAATGCAAAGAATCTGGCAGCTTTGGCTGAGGCTTCTTCCTTCTTTAGTCTTTCCAGGGCTTGGAGTTGTTCATCTCTGTATTCATAGTTATGCTATATAGAGATGCCCATTTCTTTTGCTCTTGCCTTGTAAGGTCTTGACACTACGGATCTATCTCGACGTGACACCTTCCAACGAGTGTGGAATCCTCGTTAGCGGCTTGACGGTAAGATCACGCACACCGAAACACAGAGACTACCAAGGTGATTAACGAACTACTTAGAATGCCCCTACACGATGATTCTCTCTGAAACAACTCTCTGATAATTTGCAAGTTCGAGATCGCCATTGCTAATCGCTGTGATAAACGTCTGCAATAGTCTAATAATTAATCGAATTAACCCTTAATTATACTGACTGATTCGAGTTTGTATAGGACAAATTCGAATCTGGCCCAAGGCCTATTCGAATTTGTCCTCAATGACAAATTCGAATTTACCCTAAATTCGAACCTCTCATTTCAAACTTATATTTGAACTTATGTTTTATCTTAAGTTTGAATTCATCTATGAACTTTATCTTTGAACTTCTTGTAATACATAACACCAAGTTCAAACATACAAACAATCAATATCAAACACACATAATCAAACATATATCAAATATTCAATATCAAGTAGATAGACTTTTACAAAATGCTATCTATACTTAGACTGCTATCGTCACACAGGATTTACTAACAGACTCCCCCTTGATGCTTCAAGATGTTTCCAGCATAAAGACCCTGTTCTACACAAACCTTGACTACATTCTGATACTTTTTCGCTTCAGACTCCATATGCGCATCACACGACATTTCATGAACATGAAGTACGTGAAGACCATCTTTGTTCAGGTTGACCAGGTGCAACGGATCATACACTCTTAGAATCACCTTTTCTTCAAGGTCTTCCATTACTGCTTCACCTGTCTCACTTTCAACATACCACCAGTTGAGATTTCCTAACACATTTTGTGGCATAGGCTTCAGAGGGACTTTCTTTAAGCATCTTACTGGCTTGTAATGTATTTTCATCCATGGCCTACCAGTTAGAGGATCAATTCTTGTATGGTCTATAACTCTTTTGCCTATTCGTGGGTTAGCCTTTCAAACTTCCTAGACCTCCCTTCCCTTCTGATAATCTTGGCAATTATTTCAGCATAGGGATCGTCTCCGATATTAACTAGCTCTTTCCACGCTAACGCCTTTATCTCAACTTTTGGCAGCGAATTGAAGTCTTTCAATCTTCTCCTTAGATACTGAAGGCCATCCTTTCTCTTAATGATAAACAGCTGCAGTTTTCGATCAAAGAACCAACTAAGTATACTCCCGGACAGCTTTCCAGCACTTGGCACAATCATCTTTTCCTTCAATTCCATAGCCTTCTTTTCTGCCCTGAACCATAACTTTTTCTGTTCTTCAACAGTCAGCTCCCTGACAGACTCTCAAACTTGTGATTCAACATTTAAGGCGGCTTTAACAGCTACTATGTCAATCACGTTTTGTTCCACCGTCACATACGTATCAGTGATGGGATATTGCTGAATATCGATTTCATCAGCTTCATCTTCCTCATCACCCAATACCTCATCATCAGATTTCCATTCAGGAACGTCCTCTGGCACAAACTCTCCTTCCTCCAACTCTTCAATCTCATCTTCAAAATCAAATTCTATCTCATCTTCCTCAATATCCATCAGAGCGTCAATCATCTCGCTCTCAAAGGTCATTGAGGAACTAGGTTCACCTCCTTCAGCTCCTGACTGACTCGGCTCCCCTGAACTTCAGCATTGTGAGCAGAAGAAAAATCTACTGGCTCACTATCTTTTTGTGCATCAGGATCATTGCCATCTTCATCGTCTTCTCTTCTCACTCTTCAACATCTCTGCAACTGGTCTCCCCCTGAGCCTTTTGATTTTTCATTAGTTGCTCGATGAGGGACCTCATAGTTCTGAGCTCTGCAGCCTGATCAGCAACAAAGGCCTTCAATTCAATATTTTCTTTATCAATTTTTGCGTTATGCTCTTGAAGCTTGCTGACTGCTTTTGTTAGTTGGAAGATTTGGACTTGCTGGAAATCCACTTTGCTTCGGAGCTCTGAAAACCGTTGGTTGTCTGTGAAGGTGGTAGAAGTGGATGGAATGGATGTGATAGGTGACGGGGTGATTGGTGGTTGAACACTTGGTTGAACGGATGGCTAGGCGGATGGTTGAGCGGATGGAATTTCAGGCTCTGAAACGGAAGCAGACGAAGATCCCTGCATAAACCTATGCCTTTTGGATCTTTGCTTAGGCACCAAAGGAGCAGTGTCTTCGACTTCAAAATCAGAGTCATCTTCATCAGAATCGAACACAAAGTACAAAACTTCGATGAATAAACGAAAACTCGAAAAATGGCAAACTCGAAAGCTAAACTTGAAATCGCTCAATGGTAAGTTCGAATGGCTAAAGTCGAATGTAGGTCACAATGAATGTTCACTGTTGACTTATATATACTAACCACATTCGAATTTGTCTTCAAATTCGACATTACTGACAATTTCGAATGTAAATTCGACTTTGTCTTAAATTCGAATTTAAATGAAAATTTTGAAAATCCTTGAATAAAATTCAACTTTTCCAACTTTATCAACTTTTTTGTGTAACGGAGACAAACTATGCACAATTTATTTACACTAAGCACAAGATTTTCATGCAATGTTTGTTTATTCGACTAAGAATGCATCCTCAGTAAGTTTGACCTTTGTCCTAAATAAAATAAAATAAAATTTTGAACAAAATTTAAACTTAAACTAATTAACAATATTATTAAATTTACAAAGTCAAAGAAAAGTTCAATCAGATAGCGATGTCAAATACGCACTTTCAGTATCTTACTTTCACACTTAGGAATTTTTTGATTCCTCTGATTGTTTGTCGTGATACACATTTCTAGACGATTGTTGGTATTATTTTCCCTTGGCCTTTTTATTTATCAAGAAATTACCTTACGTGACTCATACTTAGACATAATGTTATGATCAAGACATACACACAATGATTATAACTTTTCGGTATTGCAAACTTTTTTTAAAAGGCAAACGTCGGACACAGTTCTGTATTTATATACAACAGCATGTCTTAGTTTGTCTTAAAGTTTATTTTAAAGCTAGCAAGATAACGGTGACAGGTTTGTACCGACATACAACAAAGCGACTTATCTTGCTAACTCAAGTCAAACCAGAGGCAACAGGTCTGTACTTACGTACAACAGAGTTACTTGTTTTCACTCTCAATTCAGTATCACGATTTTTTTCTATTCTTTTCTTTTCTTTAAGATGAATCTGATGTTGCTATAAATCCCCCAGAAAATTTGCATACCTCATTTAGAATCAATGTCTGTATGTCTCTAACATAAAAATCAAGACCATTTGGTCATACAACTAAGTTAGTGACACGTATGACTTTTTCTTGATTATTTTATTAGCCTTGAGACTCCCTTATTGTATTATGCATACCAACATATCAACCTAGATAATGTATAACACTTAGAATTTTTAGGTGCATTAAGTGTGAAAGCTTAACACTTAGAGATTGTAACGACTGTGCTAAATTTCGTCACTTTGAACCTATGTATCTAAGACTTAACTCATTTTCTAATATTCTCTTCTTTTTTTTTTTTTTTGAACTTTTTATGGTTTTCTCTCTTTTTTCTTTTGATTTTCATAAATAAGAGTAAGAAATAAAATAACCTACTAACTTACTATAAATAAAAATTCTCCTAAGCTACTAAAGTTACTATAAAAAGAAAGAAATTCTACTGTTATAAAAGGAAATAAACTCTACTAAGGTCAATTTACTCTGGATTACGCATTCCGTTTAGTTGAACTAAATACTCAAAACGTGACTTATCAAAAGCTTTGGTAAATAAATCATCATTATTATCGTCTTTTGCAACTTTTACCAGCTTAATTAAGTTCTTTTCAGCACAATCACGTATAAAGTGGTGTCTTATGTCTATGTGCTTGGTTTTACTGTGTTTAACTGGATTATTGGTTATTGCAATAGTTGACTGGTTATCTATCCTAATAGGAGTATGAGTATAAGTCAAACCGTAATGCCGCAATTATTGTTGTATCCACAAAACCTGTGAACAGCAACTACCAGCAGTAACATATTCGGCCTCGCACGTTGACACGGCTACCGAAGTCTGTTTCTTGCATTGCCAGGAACCCGAGCCTCCCTACAAGGAACTGACAACCTCCAGTTGTTGACTTGCGATTCAAGCTGCATCCTCCATAGTCTGAATCCGTGAATGCCTCCAATTTAAGATCACCCTCCGCGTGATACCAAAGTGCCAGCTTCGGTTTCGACTTGAGGTATCTCAGAATCCGCTTCACAGCTTTCATGTGCATCTCTTTTGGATTAGCTTGAAACCTAGCACAAATACACACAGCAAACATTATGTCGGGTCTAGAAGCAGTTAAATACATGAGTGACCCAATCATGACCCTATATAACGTCGGATCCACATCGGTATCATTTTCTGTACCGGGTCCGAGATTATGATTCACTTGAATCGGCGTGCTGAAGTGAGCTGTCAGCTTGGTTCCTTCCATCCCGAAGCGCTCTAAGATGTCATAGACATACTTCGTCTGATGAATAAACATGCCCTCCTTCTTCTGTTCGACTTGCAAACCCAGAAAGAAGTTTAACTCACCCATCGCACTCATCTCAAACTTAGACTTCATCACCTTTTCAAAGTCTGTGCACATCTGCTCGTCTGATGACCCGAAAATGATATCATCGACGTACACTTGTACCAAGATGAAATTTTCACCTTTTCGTTTCACGAACAACGTACTATCTATTCTCCCTCTTTCAAACCCGTTGTCCAAAAGATGATTAGATAGAGTCTCGTACCACGCCCTCGGTGCTTGATGTAGTCCATACAAAGCCTTATCTAACCGATACACTCTGTCTGGATATTTCGGATTTGTGAACCCGGGCGGCTGTTCCACATATACCAGTTCCTTCACTTTCCCATAAAGAAAAGCACTCTTTACGTCGAGTTGATATACCTTGAAACCTTTGAAGGAAGCAAAAGCTAGAAACAAACGAATTGCTTCAAGCCTTGCCACTGGCGCGAACACTTCATTGTAATCGATTCCTTCCTCTTGGTTGAAACCCTTTACCACAAGCCTTGCTTTGTTGCGAGTGACTATACCCCTATCATATCTCTTGCACTTAAAAAGCCACTTGGTTCGTATTGAAACTTCTCCTCGAGGTAACGGAACTAACTCCCACACTTCAAGTTTCCTAAACTGTGACAGTTCTTCCTGCATCGCTTCAACCCAAGAGTTGTCTTTTAGTGCCATTTGCACATTTTTCGGCTCTACTTGCGAGATGAAACATGAGTAGAGGCAAGTATGAAAGGCCTCGGAGTCATTGATCATCGACAACAACACTGTGTTGTTATTCAAACTACTCCTAGTCCTCACACCAGCATTAGGATTTCCTATGATACTCTCAATAGGATGATTTTTATTAATCCTAGATGTTTCTATCTCGTCAACTCTAAGATTATCTCCCAAATTTGATCCTATTTCTCCTAACGGGGGAACTACTTCTGACTCTACATTTTCTTCCTCATGGACACTGTCTTCAGAGTTAGAAGTTTTTGTCTGATCTTCGTTTGTAGGAATTTCATAATTATTTTCTGCTTGAGATCTATCTTCAGTTGTTGTAGGCTCGGATGTTGATGGAAAGGTGGTCCTCGGAAAAATTTGACCCTCGTCATTCAGATTTAATGACGACAAGTCCTGTTCGATTGTACCTGCATTTCCATCCAAAGGAATGTTAAATGATTCAAACAATTTGTCATAATCAAAAATATATTCCGGACTAGTTTGGGGTTCATGTGTATAACTTGTGACATCAATGTTATACACAATATCTACTGTACCATTAGATTTGTTAAAAACCCGTTTGTTTGGTGAGTTCGACATATAACCTAGGAAATATCCTTCTTCAGCCTTTTCACCAAACTTAGGTTGATGTTTTGTTTTCATTAACGAACATGGTACCCCAAATGGTTTGAAGCCAGTTAAATTTGGTGGCCTTTTATTCAAAACTTCATAATAGGTTTTGTTTAATGATTTGACAGTAAGGACCCGGTTTAAAACATGGCACGCGGTATTCACTGCCTCCCCCCAAAACATGGTAGGAAGCTTTAAATCCGAAAGCATGGTCCTTGCTGCCTCAATCAAAGTCCTGTTTTTTCGTTCTGCCACCCCATTTTGTTGTGGCTCATATGGTGCACTAAATTGATGCACTATGCCCTTTGATAGGCAATATACACCAATAATCGTGTTTTTGAATTCTGTTCCGTTATCACTCCTTATTCGTTTAACCCTCGTTCCGTAAGAGTTTTCCACTTGGTCTAAGAACCCGATGAGCTTGGCAGCCGTCTCGTCCTTTGTACTTAAAAGAAAACCCAAGAAAAACGTGAGTAATCATCAGTAATAACCAAACAATAGCAACTACCACCTATACTCCTTTTGTTGATTGATCCAAACAGGTCCATATGCAACAAATCGAACCTGGCAGCTATTGAGTTCTGAGTCTTGGATTTGTGTGCTTTCTTGTGTTGTTTTCCTTTCTTGCACGGTAGACACTTGTCCTCAAACTGAAAACTCTTCATGGGAACACCTTGCACCAATCCATTTTTCGTAATGTAGTTCATTTTTCTTAGGTGCAAGTGTGGCATGCGTCTGTTGCACAAAACCGATTCAGTCTCTGAAGCTTTTGATAGTAGACAAATTGGCCACATCGAATATTCTGGATTGTTCATGTCGAGCATGTACAGGTCATTCTTCCTTGGAGCCCTCATCAGTATCCACTCTTCAGGTACTTTGAATCCCGGTTTCAGCACTAACGCCTCAGTATCAGTGAAAAGTACTGAGTTCTTCTTATCACAGATTTGAGATACACTAATGAGATTGTGAACCAGTTTATCAACGTGATAAACTTGATCCAGTTTGATAGTCCCATTAGTGAACACTCCAGTACCAGTGATATTTCCTTCTTTATTACCAGCGAACGAAACAAATCCCCGATTCCCTCCCTTGAAGCCTGCGAGTAGACTTCTTTCCCCTGTCATGTGCCTGGAGCAACCACTGTCGACGAACCACTTGTTGTTTGGACCTGTAGTTATCTCCTGCACATGAAAGAAAATAGGTTAGTTATCACGGGGAACCCAAGCCATAACTGACTTGGTAATACCATTCTCGTCCACATAATTGAACTCTTTCAAAAACCCATCTCTCCTTTCAGGTGACTTGGGTTTTTGATTTAGAGCCTGTTGTGGTGCAGAGTGATTTAAGTTTACTCACGGCCTTTGTGTAGGCATTTGCTATGGAGCTCTTGAATAGTTTCGATTATAAGGCAATTCCGATTGATATCCCTGAGCTCTACCTGGTGTTTGATGTCTTACAGGAGTGTGGGACCTAACCGGAGTGTAAGCTCTGCTAGGTGTAGTACTCCTATAATTCTGTTGCGGTACTGACCTGGATTTATTAGTGACTCTATTTGGTGAATTATTCCTAATAACTTCTTTGGGTCGACCTGACACAAGTGTTTGTTTCACAGAAGATTTTGGTGCGGCTTGCACAGTTTTCTCGGTGTTATGAGAACTACTAGTGCTTGCAACACTTGGAGAAGGTTTATGTTGTTCCGGCTTTCCAGTTTTAGGTGTAGAGTCTACTTTCCTATGTGGACAACTAGAAGCAACATGCCCCCTTTCATGAAATTTGAAGCAAGACATTTTGTCAATCGACTTTTTATGTGTGCCCTTTGACTTAGGTGTCTCACTAGTGTCTGATTCTTTCGTCCTAACTATAGTGACTGGTTCCTCCTCCTGACCATTAAAGTCAATTTTGTGTTGTCCTACAAGCTTATCACTAGAGGATGGCACAAACTTGACCTTCTTAATCTTGACATTATTAGTAGTCACCTTAGTTTCTTTTTCCTTAACTGGTTCAGACAAAGGTTCAGGTTCTACCTCTGAGTCAACTGATTTTTCAGTTTTCTCCTGAGGTTGTGGTACATAGTTATCATTGAAAGGTGGAGGACTCTCATGATACCCTAGACCTACAGGCTTCTTAGACTGACGCTGTGCATCTATGATCTTCCTTAGGTTGAGTGATGAGTTCCAAAACTTTTCAAGTTTACTGTTTACCTCAGCTACCCTTACCTTAGATTCAGCTAGCTCTACTTCTTTGATTTTAAGCTGTTTGGTCAATGCCTCAACATGCTCATACATCAGTTCTAATCTAACACACTGTTCGCTCAGCTTGTCTTTTTAGAACTATGACATCTTGTGCATATGCCTTAAGCTTATTTCTAAGGTCTTCCTTGATATCTAATAGGCTAGCGTTGTCTGATTTTAATGTTTCATTCTGAGAAGTTATAGTTTAATGTGATTCTAGTACTAAGTTTAACCTATCGTTAGACGTAGCACACAAAACACAAAAATCACGGAAAAGAGAGAAATTCAGAATTACCTTGGCGGGATCAGAATCCACATTGGCAATCTGTGCGGCGAACTCCAGAATTGTCTGATCTTATGACTTCTCCACCAGCATAGGACTGATATCATGCTGATTGTTGTCCCCTGTCTTTTCATCTGCTCCGTTACTTCCAGTCTCGGTTACTTCAGCCATAAAGGCTCTAGCGTTTGACTCTAGACGTGTACTCCAGTCATATGTTCCATCTAGCTGTCTGTTAGATGTAACATTGGATAACAGACCAGCTATATTCGCCGGACTGGTTGAACTACTCGGCAGATATCTCCCTTGAGATTGATTCTGATACTGGTTCTGGTAGTTTTCTACTTTCGGTCTGTGACACTCTCTAGCGAAGTGTCCTAACCCTTGGCAGTTGTAACACTTAACCTTGGATTTATCAAACCCAATCTTATTGTTACTGACGTTGAGGTTTCTGCCCGTCCTCTTGATGAACCTCTTGACTCGCCGAGTCACCATGTCCAGTTGCCATTGCAGATCCATTTCTTCTAAATCATCAGGATCTACTTGATCGTAATCCTCATCCCAAAGCGCAGGACCGTTGATTTTGCCTTGAACGTATATGCCATAGGCGGCCACAAATGAAGCCAACAGATTCAGATGGTCTTCAGCTGATGTTGCGCTCATCGGCATCTTTGTATACCCTTGAGATGTAGATGTAGATGTAGCCTGAGTCTGCTTTTCTTATGGTCTAGTAAACCCTAAGAAAGCCCGACTCACTGAGTCTTCTGATTCAACCGGTGTCGATGTCTCACCCGAAAAGAATGCTGTAGTCGTCTTTACGTCAGTTGCCCCTGAATATTTGGACTTTCCAAAGTACATGTCCGGATCCTGTACTTGTTCATAATCCCTTTCCTTCTTCAGCAATTCAAAGTGATAGGCCCTCAGTGTTCCTATAACACTGTCTAGAGTAAGAGTATAGAACTTGTCTTCATCATTCTTTATTAGCGCCACATACATCTCCCATTTGATTGGTAAAGCATCCAGAATTTTTACGATCTTCTCTGTCTCACTATACTCTACATCGTGGCTGTCTAACTTAGTTAGCAAATGATAGAATCTGGTAATTGTCTCATCCAGCTTTTCGTTCTTCAAGGCTTTGAAGATCACGAATTGCTGCTTGAGCATTTCCATTCTATTTTTCCTGACCCTCGGGTTACCTTCACACCGTTTCTCCAAAGAATCCCATAGCTCTTTTGATGTTTTTTGATTACGGAAAGTGTGCAAGATCTCATGTGGTAAAGGCATTCTAATGATAGCGAATGCCCGGTTCTCGGCCTCATAAAGCTTCTTATCATCATCTTTCATCTTTGAATATGGCACGATCTTTTGTCGTCTTTCAACCTCTGCCGTACGTGGAATGTATCTCTCGTCTATGCAAATCCACATCCGCATATCATTAAATCACTAGATTTTATCTTCTGTTAACTGAGCTTGACAATCATACTGTTGACTATCAAGAGACAGAGAAGATCGAAAAGCTTCTAGATGCTTTACCGGCGAAATGGGAGATGTACACAGCCTTAATTAAGCATGATGAAGACAAGTTCGAGACGCTTACTCTTAAAGGGGTAAACGGAACACTGAGGGCTTATAACTTAAAGCTGCAGAAGAAAGAACGGGTGTTTGAGCATTTTCAAGATCCAGAAATGTATTTTGGAAAGACAAAACCGTCGATTACTGGTGATTTGAAGTCGGGAGCCACGTCATTCTTCTCGGGAGAATAATCAATACCGGTGGAAGTAGAAGAATCTAGTAGTAGGGCATTCTTAGGGTTTTCAAAACTAGAAGAAAAGCTAACTCATTCAGCATCTACGTCACAAGGATACACAAAGATGCCAATGAGCGCAAAATCAGTCGAAGATCATCTGAATCTTTTGGCTTCACTTGTCGCTGCGTATGGCAATTGCGTTCAAGTGAAGATAAACAATCCTGCATTATGGGAAGAAGACTACGATCAGGTGGATCTTGATGACTTGGAGGAAATGGACCACAATGGCAACTGGCCATGGTGACTCAGAGGGTCAAGCGGTTCATGAAGAGAAGGGAGAAATCTGAACGTAGGGATCAACAAGGTTAGTTTCGACATATCAAAGGTTAAGTGTTACAATTGTCAAGGATTGGGACACTTTGCAAGAGAGTGTCAAAGACCCAAAGTAGAGAACTATCAGAATCAGACTCAGGGAAGATATCAGTCTGGTAGTTCGGGAAATCAAGCAGCCATCGTTGGTCTGTTAACAAACGTGTCATCTAACAGACAGCTCGATGGAACTTCCGATTGGAGTACTCGTCCGGAGTCGAATGCTAGAGCCTTTATTGCTGAAGTGACCGAGACTGGGGATGACAGAGAAGAAGAAGTGGCAGAGGACATCAAGCAGAATGATACAAGTCCTTTGATGGTGGAATGGTCAGAGAATCAGTCCATTATGGAGTTTGCTGCAAAAATGGCTAACGTAGAATCGGATCACAAAAGGGTAACTCTAAACTTTTCTACATTTCATGACATATGTGTTTTATGTGCTACTTCAAATGATAGGTTAAACTTATAACTAGAAACACATAATAATTTAATTGCTCAGATCCAATCACTAAAATCAGATAATGCTAGTCTCTTATATATTAAGGAAGATCTAAGGAATAAGCTAAAAGCAGATGCTCAGGATGTCATAGTTCGAAAAGACAAATTAAGTGAACAATGTGTCAGGATAGAACTTATGTATGAGCATGTTGAGGCTTTGACCAAATAACTTACCATTAAGGAGGTAGAACTAGAAGAATCAAGTGTCAAATTTTCTGAGGTAAATAGTAAGCTTGAAAAGTTTAGGAACTCGTCTCTAAACCTAGAGAAAATCTTAGAAGCTCAAAAGCGGTCTAAGAAACCAGTAAGATTAGGCAATCAAGAGAGTCTTCCACCTTTCAACAATAATTACGTGCCTCAACCTCTTGATAAAACTGATGACCCAGTCGAGTCAGAGGTAGCAACTGAACCTGAATCTGATAAGGATATGTCAACTAAGGTGTCTAACACGACCTCTAAGATTAAGAAAGTCAAGTTTGTGCAGTCTACTAGTGACACAATACTAGGAGAAGCTAAACCTTTCGATGTCATGAGAAAGGACATGTGGCGTCTAGCTGTCCATATAAGAAAGTAGAGTCTACACCCTCTAATCCAGAGTCTAGACCTGCTGTAGGAAAGCAAGAACGACAACTACCAGTACCTAGTATTGCTAGTACACGTAGTTCTCAAAACACTGAGAAGAATGTGAATGCAACACGTAGGATAGCTGTTGAACAAATACCTGTCGGTCAGACAACAAGAAATGATTAGGACTAATTCTCCGAATAGAGTCCCTAGTCAGTCTAGGTCAAGACCACAACAAGGCTGTAGGAGTACAACACCTAGAAGGACATACACTCCAGTTAGGTCTCACACTCCTCAAAGACAAAAGACACTAGGTAGAGCCCAGGGATATGAATCTGAAATGCCTTATAATAGAAACTATTCAAGGGCTCAACAACAAATGCCAACCTAAAGGCCAAGAGTGAATTCAAATCACTCAACACCATAGCAGGTTCTCAATCAAAAACCCAAGTCACCTGAAAGGAGAGATGGGTATTCGAAGGAGTCCACTTATGTGGATGAGAATGGTATTACCAAGTCAGTCATGACTTGGGTTCCCCGTGATAATTCTTTCATGGGCAGGAGCTAACTACAGGTCTAAACAACAAATGGTTCGTCGACAGTGGTTGCTCTCGTCACATGACTGGAGAAAGGAGTCTACACACAGACTTCAAGGGAGGGAATAAGGGTTTTGTATCATTTGCTGGTAACAAGGGAGGTCATATCACTGGAACAGGAGTGTTCACTAATGGGAAAATCACACTTGATCAAGTTTACCATGTTGATAAACTTGATCACAATCTCATTGGTGTATCTCAGATCTGTGATAAGAAGAATTCAGTAGTCTTTACTGAAACTGAGGCGTTAGTGCTGAAACCGGGATTTAAAATACCTAAAGAGTGGATCATGATGAGAGTCCCAAGGAAGAATGATTTGTACACGATGGAAATAAACATATCAGGTTCATCGATGGGAACAATCTGTCTTATATCCAAAGCTTCAGAGTCCAAATCCATACTATGGCACAGACGCATGGCACACTTGCACCTAAGGAAAATGAATTACATCACTAAACATGGTCTGGTTCAAAGTGTCCCACTGAAGAGTTTTCAGTTCGATGACAAGTGTGTACCGTGCAAGAAAGGCAAACAACACAAGAAGTCACACAAGTCAAAAACTCAGAACTCGATAGCCACCACCTTCGATTTGCTGCATATGGATCTCTTTGATCCTATTAACAAAAGGAGTTTAGGTGGTAGTTGTTTTTGTTTAGTTATCACTGATGATTACTCACGTTTTTTTTGGGTTTTCTTTTTAGGTACAAAGGACGAAACAGCTGGAAAGTTGATTGCGTTCTTAGACCAAGTCGAGAACTTATACGGGACGAGAGTAAAACGTATCAGGAGTGATAATGGAACCGAATTTAAAAAAACAGTAATTGGTGTATATTGTCTATCCAAAGGCATAGTGCATCAATTTAGTGCACCTTATGAGCCACAACAAAATGGAGTGGCCGAACGTAAGAACATGACTTTGATTGAGGCAGCAAGGACCATGCTCTCGGATTCAAAGCTTCCTACCATGTTTTGGGGGGAGGCAGTGAATACCGCGTGTCATGTTTTAAACTGGGTCGTTACTTTCAAATCACTGAACAAAACCTATTATGAAGTTTTGAATAAAAGACCACCTAATTTAACTGGCTTTGAACCGTTTGGGGTACCGTGTACTTTACTAAAAACAAAACATCAAGCTATGTTTGGTGAAAAGGCTGACGAAGGATACTTCCTAGGTTATGTCCCTAACTCACCAAAAAAAAGGGTTTTTAACAAAACTAATGGCACGGTAGAGATTGTGTTTAACATTGACGTAACATGTTATTCACATGAACCCCAAACTGGTCCGGTATGGTTATTTGATTATGACTTTTTGTTTGAATCATTTAACATCATTTAGTGGAAATGCAGGTACAGAGGAAAATGACTACTCGTCATTAAATCCGAATGACGACTATAAAAGTTTTACAAAGTACAGTATTCCATCTACATCTGAGCCTACAACGACAGAAGATGGGTCTCCAACAGAGAAGGAACCTGTATTACCTACAAACGAGAATCAGACAAATACTTCTAACTCCGGGATAGTGATCATGAGGAAGAGAATGTACAGTCTGAGGTTGTACCCCCGTTAGGTGAAATAGGATCAAACTTAGGAGAGAATCTTCAAGTTGATGAGATTGAGACATCGAGGATAAACAAGGATCATCCGATTGAGAGTATCATAGGGAATCGGAATACCGGTGTGAGAACTAGGAGTAGTGTGAATAATAACACGGTGTTGTATCAATGATCAATGACTCCGAGGCGTATCACACATGTCTATAATCATGTTTTATCTCGCAAGTAGAGCCGAAGAATGTGCAAATGGCACTGAAAGACAACTCTTGGCTTGAAGCCATGCAAGAAGAACTGTCACAGTTCAGAAAACTTGAAGTGTGGGAGTTAGTGCCGTTACCTCGAGGAGAAGTTGCAATAGGGACCGGATGGGTCTTTAAGTGCAAAAGAGTTGATCGAGTAGAGTTACTCGTAACAAGGCAATACTTGTGGTGAAAGGGTTCAACCAGGGAGGGAATTGATTACAACGAAGTATTTGCACCAGTGGCAACGCTCGAGGCAATTCGTCTGTTTTTGGCCTTCGCGTCCTTCAAAGGGTTTAAGGTCTATCAACTTGACGTAAAGAGTGCATTCCTGAATGGCAAGGAGAAGGAATTGGTGTACGTCGAACAACCGGCTGGGTTTACTGATCCAAAGTATCCCGACAGAGTATATCGACTTGATAATGCTCTGTATGGATTGCATCAGGCACCAAGGGCGTGGTATGAGACGCTGTCAACTCATCTTATGGAGAATGGGTTTGAAAGAGGGAGAATTGATAGTACATTAATCGTGAAAAGAAAAGGAGAAGACTTTATCTTGGTACAAGTGTACGTGGATGACATCATTTTCGGGTTGTCAAACGAACAGATGTGCAAAGACTTTGAATAGGTCATGAAGTCAAAATTTGAGATGGCTGCTTTGGGAGAGTTGAACTTCTTTCTGGGTTTGCAAGTTGAACAAAGGAAAGAGGGCATGTTTATCCATCTGACGAAGTGTAACATCCCTATTTTTCAATTATATGTAATTTGCAATTTTAAGGACTTAATTATTGTGTTAAGGGATTATTATATCAATTTAAGTTAAATTTGATCATATTATCAATTAAATGAGAAAGATACAAAGTTGAGGGGTGTAAAGTGCAAATAGGTCAAAACTAACAAATAAGAAGGGAAAAACCCTTTCATTTTCAAACACTCACTTTCTCTCTCTACACTCTCTCGTCTCCCTCTCACTCTAAAACCCACGGGTTTTTATCAAAAACCCCAAGAACATCGAATTTGAAGCAGAAAAATTGGAATCTAGTTGGAAATTAGAAGCTATAACTACTACAATCATTGAATTGAGGTAAACATCTCTCTATATTTCGAATTTGTGATGATTTAGGGTCGGTTTTCATAAAAACCGAATCATAAGATTGATGTTGCAAATGTTAATGCATGTTGGAATTTATGATAGGAATGTTTAAATCAAGCATGTATGTTGTTGTATACAAAAATTCAGAATCAGATTCGAAGTCTAAGTGTGATTTCAGAAATTGTGTGTGTGTTTTAGTGTGTGTTCTTCGAGACATGTAGAAAAAAATGGACACAAATGGGTTGTTTTGGTATACAAATGTTATGATATAAGTTGAAATAGTGTATTTAAGCTCACAATTACAATATTAGACTCAAAACATGCAAAAATGGTCAAAAACATAATTTCTGGAAAATATTGGAAATTTTCTAAGTATGAACTCGGATGATTAATGGTCCGAGTTCGGACCTATCCCAGTTCGGACCTACAGTGATTTCGGATCCACCCTAATTCGGTCCAACTATAACTTCGGACCATACCCAATCCGGACCCGTCCCAATTCGGACCCCCGATCTAATTCGGACCCTGCCAATTTCGGACCACCACAATTTCGGACCAAAGACTCAATTTCGGACCATTTGTATTTCGGACTATCCGAATTCGGATGTGGTCCGAAATTAGACCCATTTACACATAATTTTCAGAATTTAAGTTTTAAGCAAATACTGACACAAATTCACTATTACACTTACATTACAGATCATTGTGGTGTTATCAAAACACACATTGATTCAGGATCAAGTCACAAAACCAATCACTGTGAGTTGCAGATTATCATTCGAACATTTATTGTTTTTACATTCATGTTTATACATTCAATGGCATGTTCACATTGTTCATATACTTCATTTGGCACTCATGAAATGATTTGTTGTTATGATGCACACTCGTACTTGACATGTAACACACATGTAGCTTGCGTTCATTTGAAAGTGCATCTATTTACATCATGCTTGCACTGCATGATCATTACTTCACAATCTGATGCGACCTGGACTGGGGCTGACAGCAGGCCACTGTCGGGGACTGATCATCCCACTCGTATCCCATCAGGTTCGGCACATCCCCGATCAGCATATTGAACTGCCACCCCATGCTAGCACTGCATGGTTTACTTACACATTGAGGCTTTCACTGCCGTTTTCACATACATGGGGCTTACACTGCCCATGGTTAAGCATTGCATGTAAAGAAATATTTGTTGTTTGCATAATCTGTTTTCTCACTAAGCATTTAGCTTACTGTTGACTCACATTGTTTTCAGGCAAAGGCAAGAGTGTTGTGGGACCTTCATCTTAAGCAATCCATTTCTTATCTCGGTGACCATAGAAGCTAATTGGTATATGGACAATGTAGCTTTGGGGCTGGGATTTGTTACTATTAAAACATTATTGATGATGTAATAGCTAGATTTAATCACTGTAGTCATGTACTTTACTTTGCTTTAGTGTGGATTTGCTTAATTCTAATTTAAGTATTCAAATTCAATTATCATGATTATTCATTGGGTTGTTTGTCGATCCTGGAGATTACAATTATATCATTAATTAACAAGGACGTCACAGTTTGGTATCAGAGCATTAGTTTGAGGTTTCAAGTGTCCGCGAGGACTTGGACTCAAACTTAGGTTATGATATTAGAATGAACTTCTAAGTAATGATCTGAACTAAGATAGGATTGACATGCACACGGGGAAACACAAAGGGTAACTGTACACTTAGGACTTACAAATAAATGTTCTAAATATAAGTTGTTATATTTCAGAACATGTCAGGAGACGATATGACTCCTCAGCAAATGTTCCAGATGATGCAAGCTCTCATGGAACAAAACAATGAGCTACAATCCAAACGAATGGCTGAGCAGGCTCAGTCATTTGCTGATCAGTTAAGGGCCAGAGATGAGGCCGAGGCAAAACGAAAGGCCGATAAGCGAAAGAACAAGGGGCAACAACAGGACGACCATGGAGAAAGGCAAGATGATACTGGGTCTTCCAACAGATCAAGGGGCTGTAGGTTTAAGGACTTCAAAAGTAACGGAGCGGTTACTTTTGATGGGACTGGAGACGCCGTTACTGCATTGGAATGGATTACCACCACAGAGAGAACTTTCAGAATCAGCGACTGTGCTGATAAAGACATGGTCCGCTTTGCAACCGCTATGTTTGCAAGGGACGCTGTTATGTGGTGGGATGCAATGACACATGTGCTGACAATGGAGGTAGTGTCACACATGTCTTGGAACGAGTTCAAGGAAGTATTCTCCCAACAATACTGTCCTACTGATGAGAAGCGCCGTCTAGAGGCGAAGTTCCTGAATCTGACTCAAGGAACGAAAACGGTTACACAATATGCCGTTGAGTTCACTCGATTGAGTCTGTTCGCACCCCATCAAGTAGACACAGAAGAGAGGAAGATAGCCCGGTTTGAGGCCGGACTAGATTATGAGATTCGCCGTACAATGAGTGGGGTTCGGTATACAACTTTTGCTGGTTTATTGGAGGCTGCTCGGAATGTTGAGCAGATCGTCTTATTGTCTGGATACGTCATTGGGTCAGCCACCGCAGCACCAACTCAACCGTCGCCGCCAAAAAGGCAGCGGGAGTCTGGATCCTCCCGATTCTCTCCCCAATCTCATCAACAATCATCATCACCCAAGAAGGGAAGGGCCTTCTCGGCCAGTTCAGAAATGAGGGACTGCAGGAGGTGCAGGAAAGCGCACTCTGGGGAGTGCAAGACTCAGGATATGTATTGTTTCTGCTGTGGGCAGAAAGGCCATCACTGGGAGCATTGTCCACGAAAAGATGATGCATGCTACAACTGCCACCGACTTGGCCATTTCTCAAGGGACTGCTCGAAACCCCCACGAGATCAGAATGCTCCACAATCAACAGCAAGATCTTCTGTAGCTTCCACAGCTCGCAGGGATCAATCTCAAAGGGCTCCAACAAGGGCATTCCAAATCACAGCTGAAGAAGCAAAGGATGACCCGGAGGTGGTCACTGGTACGTTCTATGTTAATTCCATTCCTGCACGTATACTGTTTGACTCTGGAGCAAATCGTTCGTTTGTCTCCACTACATTTGCTCGTCAATTTAACATGCCTACTTCGAAACTGCAATTTGTACTTGACATAGAAACTGCTAGCAATATGTTAGTAAAAGCAGACAAAGTGTATAGGAATTGTACGTTATTGGTAGAAGACGTAGTATTCAATATAGATCTGATCCCTATGGAGTTCGGGGAGTTTGATGTAATAGTAGGTATGGATTGGTTGGTTCACAATGAGGCACAGATAGTTTGCAAGAAAAGATTGATTAAGATTACCACTCCCGAGGGCCGAGACATTTGTATCTATGGTGACAGACACAAAGGCGACTTATGCCTTATTTCAATTGCAAAAGCCCGAAAGCACGTCGCCAAGGGTTGTTCTGCATACTTAGCCTACGCTGTTGATGCAAAGGCTGAAGTTCAATCTCTTTCTACCGTTCCTGTCGTTTCCGAATTTCCAGATGTCTTTCCAGAAGATGTCTCGGGATTGCCACCTGACCGTCAAGTGGAATTCCGTATCAATCTCGTTCCCGGAGCTGCTCCAATAGCAAAGGCTCCGTACCGTCTAGCTCCTGCTGAAATGCAGGAAATGATGAAGCAGTTACAGGAGCTACTTGACAAAGGTTTTATCCGCCCAAGTTCATCTCCTTGGGGTGCTCCTGTTCTGTTCGTCAAGAAGAAAGATGGCACATTACGTATGTGCATCGATTACCGAGAACTCAATAAAGTCACAATCAAGAACAAATACCCGTTGCCCCGGATTGATGATCTCTTCGACCAGTTACAAGGCGCAAGTTACTTCTCGAAGATTGATCTTCATTCGGGTTATCATCAACTCAAAGTACATTCTGATGACATTCCAAAGACGGCTTTCAGAACTCGTTACGGACACTACGAGTTTCTGGTAATGCCATTCGGTCTTACAAATGCGCCGGCCGCTTTCATGGATCTCATGAATCGAGTCTGCCGGCCAATGCTCGACAAATCGGTCATCGTGTTCATCGATGACATTCTCATTTATTCAAAAACCGAAAAGGATCATGCAGCACATCTGAGAGAATTACTAGAGTTGCTACGCAAAGAGCGACTTTACGCCAAATTCTCTAAATGTGAATTCTGGTTGAGGCAGGTACGTCTCAACATTCGAAACAATTTCATGATCCTTATACTCAATCATAAACCCTTTGTTAACTTGTACTTACTCAATATTCAATTCAGATCCAATTCTTGGGGCACGTGATATCTGGTGCTGGGATTGCTGTTGATCCTGCAAAGATCGAAGCTATCCAGAACTGGGAATCACCCCGCAACGCCTCAGAAATTCGCAGTTTTCTGGGATTGGCTGGTTACTACCGCCGATTCATCAAGGACTTTTCCAAAATAGCCGTACCTCTTACAAAGCTTACTCGCAAGAACGCAACCTTCTTTTGGAAAGAAGAACAGCAAGTGGCGTTTGACAAACTGAAGACTTTGCTAAGTGAAGCACCAGTGTTAGCCCTGCCTGAAGGGAACGAAGACTTCGTAGTCTACACAGATGCATCAGGCATGGGTTTGGGTGCGGTACTAATGCAAAGAGGAAACGTCATAGCTTATGCTTCTAGACAACTCAAACCACATGAGAAAGACTACTCTACTCATGATCTAGAGCTAACTGCTGTGACTTTCGCTCTCAAGTTATGGAGACACTATTTGTACGGAACCAAGTGTCAGCTCTACACTGATCACAAGAGTTTAAAGTATATATTCAGTCAGAAGGACTTGAATATGAGGCAAAGAAGGTCAATGGAGCTGATAAAAGATTACGACTGTGAGATTCTCTATCATCCAGGGAAGGCCAACGTAGTGGCCGATGCTCTAAGTCGAAAAGCATACTGCAAGGCATATTGCTATGCCTTGACTTCTACAATTTTGACCTCAACTATTATAGACGATGTGAGAGCTGCTCAGTTGCAGGCCTTAAAGGAGGAGAATGTAAAGGATGAAAATATCAGAATACAGTTGCCATTAATGCAAGATGATGGAACTGGATTAAGGGGTATTTATGGCAGAGTGTGGGTTCCTAAGTTCGGGAACATGCGAGAAGTGATACTTGAAGAAGCTCACCAATCCAAATTCTCAATTCATCCTGGTAGCACAAAAATGTACAACGACCTGAAGGCCGACTTCTGGTGGCCAGGATTGAAAAGAGATGTCGGTCAGTATGTTGAAAGGTGCAGAACTTGTCGTCTAGTCAAAGCTGAGCACCAACAGCCCTATGGTAGTATGCAACCTCTTCCTATCCCTGAATGGAAGTGGGACCATATTACTATGGACTTCGTAACAAAACTTCCCAAAACACGTCGTCAACATGATGCCATTTGGGTCATCGTTGACCGATTAACAAAATCTGCTCACTTCATTCCAATCCGAGAAACTTATTCACTCGACCGTCTTGCCCAGATCTACGTAAACGAAATCGTTATTAGACATGGTGTGCCTAAGTCTATTGTCTCCGACCGAGATAGTAGATTCACTTCCAACTTCTGGGCTGCTCTACAACAGGGTCTTGGTACTCGTATCGCAATGAGTACTGCCTATAGACCTCAATCAGACGGGCAAAGTGAGAGAACAATTCTGACTCTCGAAGACATGCTCCGAGCCTGTGTCATGGATTTGGGTGGTAACTGGGACGATCACCTCCCATTGGTTGAATTCTCCTACAACAATAGTTACCATTCCACTATCAAGATGGCACCGTTCGAGTCTCTATACGGAAGAAAATGTAGGACTCCAACCTGTTGGAGGGAAACAGGAGAAACTCCAATAGCCGGTCCTGCTTTGCTACAAGAAACCAATGAAAAGATACAACTCATTCGGCAGTACATGAAAACGGCACAAGATCGGCAAAAGAATTACCACGATCGCCGTCATAAAGCAATAGAGTTTCAAAAGGACGATTGGGTATACTTGAAGGTATCCCCAATGAAAGGTGTTACAAGATTCGTTAAGCGAGGAAAGCTATCGCCTCGATTCATAGGACCATTCAAGATACTAGAAAGAGTTGGTAATCAGTCCTATCACTTGGACTTACCAGAAGAACTATCAGGAGTTCACCCGGTATTTCACGTTGGGTACTTAAGGAAGAGTCTGGTGCCCGAGAGGGAACCATGGACTGATCACTCGGACATTAAGGTTGACGAACGGCTAAGGTTCGTTGATGAACCGGAGTGCATTTTGGAGACAAAAGTCAAAAAGCTACGGAACAAAGAGATCAGGATGGTGCTGGTCAAGTGGAAGCATCATCGGGGAGCTAATCACACTTGGGAATCGGAAGAAGACATGAAGATTAAGCACCCAAGTTTGTATAGCGCAGCATGACTTCGCGGACGAAGTATAGGCGTGGTGGAGCCCATGCTGTAACATCCCTATTTTTCAATTATATGTAATTTGCAATTTTAAGGACTTAATTATTGTGTTAAGGGATTATTATATCAATTTAAGTTAAATTTGATCATATTATCAATTAAATGAGAAAGATACAAAGTTGAGGGGTGTAAAGTGCAAATAGGTCAAAACTAACAAATAAGAAGGGAAAAACCCTTTCATTTTCAAACACTCACTTTCTCTCTCTACACTCTCTCGTCTCCCTCTCACTCTAAAACCCACGGGTTTTTATCAAAAACCCCAAGAACATCGAATTTGAAGCAGAAAAATTGGAATCTAGTTGGAAATTAGAAGCTATAACTACTACAATCATTAAATTGAGGTAAACATCTCTCTATATTTCGAATTTGTGATGATTTAGGGTCGGTTTTCATAAAAACCGAATCATAAGATTGATGTTGCAAATGTTAATGCATGTTGGAATTTATGATAGGAATGTTTAAATCAAGCATGTATGTTGTTGTATACAAAAATTCAGAATCAGATTCGAAGTCTAAGTGTGATTTCAGAAATTGTGTGTGTTTTAGTGTGTGTTCTTCGAGACATGTAGAAAAAAATGGACACAAATGGGTTGTTTTGGTATACAAATGTTATGATATAAGTTGAAATAGTGTATTTAAGCTCACAATTACAATATTAGACTCAAAACATGCAAAAATGGTCAAAAACATAATTTCTGGAAAATATTGGAAATTTTCTAAGTATGAACTCGGATGATTAATGGTCCGAGTTCGGACCTATCCCAGTTCGGACCTACAGTGATTTCGGATCCACCCTAATTCGGTCCAACTATAACTTCGGACCATACCCAATCCGGACCCGTCCCAATTCGGACCCCCGATCTAATTCGGACCCTGCCAATTTTGGACCACCACAATTTCGGACCAAAGACTCAATTTCGGACCATTTGTATTTCGGACCATCCGAATTCGGATGTGGTCCGAAATTAGACCCATTTACACATAATTTTCAGAATTTAAGTTTTAAGCAAATACTGACACAAATTCACTATTACACTTACATTACAGATCATTGTGGTGTTATCAAAACACACATTGATTCAGGATCAAGTCACAAAACCAATCACTGTGAGTTGCAGATTATCATTCGAACATTTATTGTTTTTACATTCATGTTTATACATTCAATGGCATGTTCACGTTGTTCATATACTTCATTTGGCACTCATGAAATGATTTGTTGTTATGATGCACACTCGTACTTGACATGTAACACACATGTAGCTTGCGTTCATTTGAAAGTGCATCTATTTACATCATGCTTGCACTGCATGATCATTACTTCATAATCTGATGCGACCTGGACTGGGGCTGACAGCAGGCCACTGTCGGGGACTGATCATCCCACTCGTATCCCATCAGGTTCGGCACATCCCCGATCAGCATATTGAACTGCCACCCCATGCTAGCACTGCATGGTTTACTTACACATTGAGGCTTTCACTGCCGTTTTCACATACATGGGGCTTACACTGCCCATGGTTAAGCATTGCATGTAAAGAAATATTTGTTGTTTGCATAATCTGTTTTCTCACTAAGCATTTAGCTTACTGTTGACTCATATTGTTTTCAGGCAAAGGCAAGAGTGTTGTGGGACCTTCATCTTAAGCAATCCATTTCTTATCTCGGTGACCATAGAAGCTAATTGGTATATGGACAATGTAGCTTTGGGGCTGGGATTTGTTACTATTAAAACATTATTGATGATGTAATAGCTAGATTTAATCACTGTAGTCATGTACTTTACTTTGCTTTAGTGTGGATTTGCTTAATTCTAATTTAAGTATTCAAATTCAATTATCATGATTATTCATTGGGTTGTTTGTCGATCCTGGAGATTACAATTATATCATTAATTAACAGGGGCGTCACACGAAGTATGTCTACGACATTCTGGAACGCTTCAGGATGGAAGAAACAAAGCTGACCGCTCACTTTAGTACTCCGATTCAAGTGAAACACAATCTCGGACCGGGTACAGAAAGTGATACTGATGTGGATTCGACTTTATATCGGGCCATGATCGGGTCACTCATGTATTTAACTGCTTCTAGACCTGACATTATGTTTGTTGTGTGTATTTGTGCTAGGTTCCAAGCAAATCTGAAATAAATGCATATGAAAGCCGTGAAGCGGATTCTACGATACCTGAAGTCAAAACTGAAGCTGAGACTTTGGTATCATGCTGATGGAGATCTGGAATTGGAGGCATATACGGACTCTGATTATAGTGGATGTAGCTTGAACCGGAAATCAACAACTGGAGGTTGACAGTTCCTTGGAGGGCGGCTCGTATCCTGGCAATGCAAGAAACAAGCTTCGGTAGCCGTATCAACGTGTGAGGCCGAATATGTAGCTGCTAGTAGTTGTTGTTCACAGGTTTTGTGGATACAACAACAATTGTGGGATTACGGTTTGACCTACACTCATACTCCCATTAGGATAGATAATCAGTCTACAATTACTATAACTAATAGTCCATTTAAACACAGTAAAACAAAGCACATAGACATAAGACATCATTTCATACGTGATTGTGCTGAAAAGAATTTGATAAAACTAGTAAAAGTTGCAACGGAAGACAATAATGCAGACTTATTCACTAAAGCATTTGATGAGGCACGCTTTGAGTTGTTAGTTCAACTAAATGGTATGCGTAATCCAGAGTAACTTGACCTTAGTAGTTTTTCTTTCTTTTTAAAGTAAGTTAGTAGTTTAGTAGATTGTGTTTCCTTTTATAGTAAGTTAGTAGGTTAGTTTATTAGCTTATCTTAAAAATGAAAAAACAAAAGAAAAAAGAGAGAAAATCATAAAAATTTCAAAAAAAAAAAAAAGAGAATATCGAAAAATGAGTTAAGTCTTAGAATCATAAGTCCAAAGTGACGAAAATTAGCACAGTCTAAACAAACTCTAAGTGTTGAGCTTTCACACATAATGCACCATAAATTCTAAGTGATATGCACTTTCTTGTCTGATGTGTTGGTAGGCATAATACATGAAGGAAATCCTAACAACAAATAAAATAATCTGGAAATGTCATATGTGTAACTAACTTAGATGTATGACCAAAAGGTCTTAATTTATATGTTAGAGACATACATACAATGATTGTAAATGAGGCATGCAAATTTTTTTAGGGGATGTATAGCAACATCAAATTACATCTTAAACAAAGAAAAGAAAAAGTTTTGAAAAGAAAAGAAAGTCAAAACAAGTCGCTTTGTTGTACGTAAGTACAGACCTGTCACCGCTGTCTTGCTAACTTAAAAGGAACTCTAAGACAAACTAAGACACTCTGTTGTATGTAAATACAGAACTGTGTCCAATGTTTGCCTTTTAAAGAATTTGCAATACCGAAAAGTTATAATCATTGTGTGTCTGCGTTGATCATAAAAGTATATCTAAGTATGGGACACGTAAGGTACTTTCTTGATAAATAAAAAGGCCAAAGGAATTTCCAAAGTGTTAAATGTTTAAAAGGAAAATCATACCGAAAATCGACTTGGAATGTATATCTCGACAAACAATCAAAAGAATAAAAATTCCTCAGTATGAAAGTGAAATACTGAAAGTGCGTTTGACATCACCATCTCATTCAACCTTCTTTGACTTTCTCGCAAAAATACTTTGTTAGTATAAGTTGTAGTTTTTAAAAGTACTTTTGAGTAATTTTAAATTTTTGTTTACTTTCATTTATTTTACTTTATTTTATTTTATTTTATTTGATTATTTTAGTTTATTTTAAGTACGATAAAGGTCAACGTTACATGGATGCATTTTTAGTTAAAGAAACAAATATTGCGTGAAAATCTGTTGCTTAGTGTGATTGATTTTTCAAAGTTGGAAAATTTTCGTTAAATGAAAAGGCTGAAAAAGTTGGATTTTATTCAAAAATTTTAAAAATTTTCAGTTAAGTTCGAAATCCAGACAAATTCGAAGTCACCTTCGAACTTGCTGGAAGTTCGAACTTAAGCTAAGTTCAAAGGTGGTTGATATAAATAGGTAACAGTACTTCATTTATGTCATCTACTCTCGAATTTGTTGTCTCGAACTTGTCAGGGCGATCTCGAACTTAGCTTCGAACATTTCGGACTTTCGAATTTATTCCTATTTCTCGAAGTTTTGCTACTGTATCTCGAACGTTCACGCATACTTGAGTATTGTGAACATTACAATACTAAGTCAGTGTTAGTTTAGGACATTTTTGTGGCTAAAATCGAACTTTTTTGAGTTTTATGTCATTTAAAACTATGTGACTTTAAATCACATGTTTTAAAAGCTAAAACTTAAAATAAATGATACATAACTTAGATTAGAACCTAATAGGACTAGACTACACTGTTAATTAAGTCAAATGGGGTTAAAATCAGGGTTTTCAAGTTGAAAGTGACCGACTTCGAACTTGTATTTCAGGTTTGAACATGTCAGAATGTTCGAACTTGTTGAAATATCTAAAAGTTCAAAGTCAGTCATGTTCGAAAGGGTGGTTCGAACTTTATTAAGTTCGAATGATTTTTAAAATCTCGAATTTATCTAAGTTCGAATATGTTAAACTTCGAACTTAATCAAGTTCGAAGTTATGCAAGTTCGAATATAACAAATTTAATTTTAAATTAATTTCTAACTTTGTAATCCTCAATTGTGTGCAGATATGGGTGATAGAGCCTTTTACAATAAAGATAATATGATAATGGCTGTCGACCTTCAGATTCCTGAGGCTCAGCCATACCGGCAGATGATTGAACTTCTGACACAATCAAGGGTGTCATATGCGCTTACGCACAACTTGCCAATCGATCGCACCTACGTAAGTCAATTTTGGCAGCACCTACAGATGGATTGCACCGTTACCCCTACTGTGTTACGTACAAGAGTAGGAGGTCGACCTATAGTGTTTTCAGCTGAGCTTCTAAGACAAATTCTGCAGTTGGGCACAAAGGATCAGGAAGCAGGCCCGATAGATTTTCCAATGCCCATAAGGCAAACGGCCTTTCTGAGAATGGGTTACGCATAGGACATAACAAAGGCGTCCTATGTAAAAAGCGGGTTAATAGGCCAGTGGAGGTATCTGGTCCACGTCATAATGGTGTGTTTTGCACCGAAGAAAGCAGGGTTTGACACAATGGTGTCAAAGCTACAGTCTGCGTTGATTGCCTTAGTATACAATAAGCCGTTCAGCTTCTCGGAGATGTTCTTCGGGGAGTTTGTTCATCAAATAACTGCCTCTGCACGAGAATGGTTTTTGATGTATCCTAACTTTATTATGATGATCATTCGTCACTTTTTCCCGGATCTGCCACCGTTACCTGAGCAAAGTGGCGTTGCTATAATCGATAAGCGTATTTTTGCAGACTGCCAAACCCACAACGCACGAAGACTGAGCAAGTTAGGCCACAGTTGGCCCCTCTGTTCGGTGCCGTCATAGATCCTTACTTTGGTGCTCCTGAAGGAGATAACTGGATTGGTGAAGCACCCCCTCAACAACAGCAGTAGCAGCAACCTCAACAGCCAAGAGCACCGGCAAGACGCACTCCGGTTGTTCGAATGATTCCCCGCTCCCAACCTGTTACAGAAGCTGCTGGGCCATCCACTTCGGCTCCACAGCTAGACCAACGGGAACAGACGTTGGAGGAAATCTGGGAACAAGGAGCAGCAGCTAAAGAAAATATAGTTGAACAGTTGGTTCAACATATTTTGGAACCCCCAGTTGATATGGAGGACATATTCAGACAAATCGATAAGTATCAACCTCCTGTTGCCGAGTCTGAAGGCACAGAAGGTCGTGAGGAAGGAACAGCGGCTAGGGAAGAGGCTGAGGGTCAAGTCGAGACCGCCTCTGAGTCTGAATCTGAATCAATTTCCGAGGAGACAGAGGCTGAAGATCCAACTGTTACAATCGGCAGATATGGATCCAGAGTTATTGTTAGCCGAAGGAAGATGTCACGGCCTGTAATTCGTGACGAAGAGGCAGAAGATTCTGATTTTGAAATAGAAGAAGAAGCCCCAGTTGCCACTCGACATAGGGCAAAAAGGAATCGTTTTATGCTGGGAGCTCCGTCTACTTCTGCTACTATTCCATCTACTTCAACCGCCGCTCCATCCACTTCAGCCTCCATTCCATCCACTTCCACTTCATTTATTGAAAAACAGCGTTTCATCGAGCTAAAGAGCAAAGTAGATTTTCAAACAGTCCAAATATTCCAACTCTCTCACGTAGTGAACGAGTTACAACAGCATAACGCAAGGTTGGATCTAGAAAATGCCAAGTTACAAACGATAGTGGCAGCTCAGCAAGAAGCGCTGACGACTCAACAGTCCCAGATCCTGACACAGTAAACCCTGGTAGAGAAGCTTGTGAAAGATCTTCAAGCTCAGGGGGAGAGCAGTTGTCGAGGCGATGAATAAAGGAGAGTAAGTAGAGATGATGAAGAAGGTGATGATCCCGGCATGCAGAAAGATAGTGAGCTAGCAGATCTTTCTCAACAGACTGCTCAGCAAGCTAATATTCAGGGGGAGCCTAGTTCTTCGGGTACAGGAGGAGGAGAAGATCAAGAAAAAGGCAAGGCTCCTGAAGCCTCAGAGTCTCTTGAGCAAGAAATGATAGGAGCTCTGGTAGATTTAGATGATGACGATGAGTTCAGGTTATATATTGAAGACTTCATAGATCAGGAGGAACTTGAAGAGGGAGAGTTCATACCTGAGGATGTTCCAGATTGGAAATCCGATGATGTAGTATTAGAAGACGAAGATGATAATGTTGATGAAGTTTTGATTCAAAAGCAGATGAATTGATTAAGTTCATGAACAAAAAGCTTTTCGAGAATGTCAAGTCTACACATGTTTTTGGAAATGGATCATGAAGTAGGCAAATCCAATTCACCAGTTAATACATATGTTTGATATTTATATATCTTTGATCTTGTTTGGGACTGATGTTTACTTAAGTTCAAAGATAAGTTCAAACTTAAGTTCAAAGATAAGTTCAAAGATAAGTTCAAATATAAGTTCAAAGGTAAGTTCAAACATAAGTTCTAGAACAAGTTGAAAGACAAGTTCTAGAATAAGTTTAAAGGCCAGGTTCGAACTTATTGGTGGACAAGTTCGTAGGCTTGGGCCTTCACGAACTTGTCTGGACCAAGTTCGAACTTAAGGCTTATAATTAAGGTGTAATAAGTTTTAATCAAGAACTTTTAGCAGAGATTAGCATTGAGAGGGTAGTATGAACTTGTGAGTGTTAGCAGAGAGTTTTGGAGAGAATCACGTGTCGGGACGTTCGTCGTTACGTCTTTCATCGTGTTGGTCTCTGGTTTTCGTGTGCGTGATCGATTCGTCAAGCCCCTAAGGAGGATTCCGCACTCGTTGGACGGTGTCGCGTCAATATCGGATCCGTAGGTAGGTGACCTTACAAATGGTATCAGAGCTATAAAGAGTGTTCATCGTGTTTGTTGTGTTCATCTAAAACATTCTTGGTTTCTTGGCGTTTGTGACGGAAAAACCACGTTTTTCATAGTTTTTTTCGAGTTATACAAGCAAAGTAACGGAGAAAAATTCATATTGGTTCACTTTCTTAGTCGAAATCATTGTTTTTAATCTAAAAAACATTGGTTTAATCTAAAAACTTGAAAACATCAAATTCTTGGCCGTTTCTCGAACTTGCGCCGCTCGAACTTAAGGGGTTATTAGGGTTCATTCGAACTTGTCTGAAATATGCTCCTCACGAACTTAATTTAGGGCTTCATTCGAATTTGGTTGAGATTCGAACTTGTCAGATTCGAACTTGTCAGAAATTAAGGTTTTATTCGAATCTGTCAAAGGTTTGAACTTGTCAGAATTTCTAGGGTTTTCTCGAACTTGCATTAATTCGAACTTGATGAGTTCGAACGTAATAAATTCGAACTTAATTTACAAACGAATTTAAAATTAATTTACTTTGAACTTACCTAAGTTCGAACAGATTATTTTAAATTAATATTTAAATTAAATTGTTTAAGTTCGATAACAAAAAGTTTAGAAATAATGTGTAGTTTGCAAAACATTATTGAAATGGACCACGAAGTCGGCAAGGCAAATTCTCTGCCAAAACTGATGAAGCTGGAAGTCTAATATTGGTGGAAGGATAGGTTTGCTGATTTTTCTCGTTTCAACGATATGCGCATGTGGATTTGCATCGATGAGGATTATATTCCACCTACGCAAGAGTCAGATGGCCATCAAAGAGTCTTAACATATCAGAATATGAAGGATGATGATAAGAAACTATATGAGGCCGAGAACCGAGCTTTCTCCATTATTCGTATGGCATTACCTCAGGAAATTCTACACACCTTAAAAAATCATCAAACTTCTAAAGAGCTATGGGATGCACTCGAGAAGCAGTGTGAGGGAAATCCACGGGTTCGCAAGGGGAGGACTGAGACGCTGAAACAGCAGTTTGCGATTTTCAAGGCTTTGAAGAACGAGACGCTAGATGAGAGAATCACTAGATTTTATCTTCTGTTAATTGAGCTTGACAATCATACTGTTGACTATCAAGAGACAGAGAAGATCGAAAAGCTTCTAGATGCTTTACCGACGAAATGGGAGATGTACACATCCTTAATTAAGCATGATGAAGACAAGTTCGAGACGCTTACTCTTGAAGGGGTAAACGAAACACTGAGGGCTTATAACTTCAAGCTGCAGAAGAAAGAACGGGTGTTTGAGCATTTTCAAGATCCAGAAATGTATTTTGGAAAGACAAAACCGTCGATTACTGGTGATTTGAAGTCGGGAGCCATGACATTCTTCTCGGGAGAAAAATCAATACCGGTGGAAGTAGAAGAATCTAGCAGTAGGCCATTCTTTGGGTTTTTGAAACCAGAAGAAAAGCCAACTCATTTAGCATCTACGTCACAAGGATACCCAAAGATGCAAATGAGCGCGAAACCAGCTAAAGATCGTCTGAATCTTTTGGCTTCATTTGTCGCCGCGTATGGCAATTGCGTTCAAGGGAAGATAAACGATCCTGCATTAGGAGAAGAAGACTACGATCAGGTGGATCTTGATGACTTGGAGGAAATGGACCACAATGGCAACTGGCCATGGTGACTCAGAGGGTCAAGTGGTTCATGAAGAGAACTAGGAGAAATCTGAACGTAGGGATCAGCAAGGTTAGTTTCGACAAATCAAAGGTTAAGTGTTACAATTGTCAAGGATTGGGAAACTTTGCAAGAGAGTGTCAAAGACCCAAAGTAGAGAACTATCAGAATCAGACTCAGGGAAGATATCAGTCTGGTAGTTCGGGAAATCAAGCAGCCATCGTCAGTCTGTTAACAAATGTGTCATCTAACAGACAGCTCGATGGAACTTACGATTGGAGTACTCATCCGGAGTCGAATGCTAGAGCCTTTATTGCTGAAGTGACCGAGACTGGGGATGACAGAGAAGAAGAAGTGGCACAGGACATCAAGCAGAATGATACAAGTCCTTTGATGGTGGAAAAGTCAGAGAATCAGTCCATTATGGAGTTTGCTGCAAAAATGGCTAACGTAGAATCGGATCACAAAAGGGTAACTCTAAACTTTTCTACATTTCATGACTTATGTGTTTTATGTGCTACTTCAAATGATAGGTTAAACATAGAACTAGAAACACATAATAATTTAACTGCTCAGATCCAATCACTAAAATCAGATAATCCTAGTCTCTTATATATTAAGGAAGATCTAAGGAATAAGCTAAAAGCAGATGCTCAGGATGTCATAGTTCTAAAAGACAAATTAAGTGAACAATGTGTCAGGATATAACTTATGTATGAGCATGTTGAGGCTTTGACCAACTAACTTACCATTAAGGAGGTAGAACTAGAAGAATCAAGAGTCAAAGTTTCTGAGGTAAATAGTCAGCTTGAAAAGTTTAGGAACTCGTCTCTAAACCTAGAGAAAATCTTAGAAGCTCAAAAGCAGTCTAAGAAACCAGTAGGATTAGGCAATCAAGAGTGTCCTCCACCTTTCAACAATATTTATGTGCCTCAACCTCGGGATAAAACTGATGACCCAGTCGAGTCAGAGGTAGTAACTGAAACAGAATCTGATAAGGATATGTCAACTAAGGTGTCTAACACGACCTCTAAGATTAAGAAAGTCAAGTTTGTGCAGTCTACTAGTGACACAATACTAGGAGAAGCTAAACCTGAAATTAATAAACAAGCAAGTAGAAGTAATCACGGTAGTTGAACCGAAAGAAAATGACACTAGTGAGACACCAAAATCAAAGGGCAGTTAAAAGAAGTCGATTGATAAGATGTCATGCTTTCGATGTCATGAGAAGGGACATGTGGTGTCTAGCTCTCCGTATAAGAAAGTAGAGTCTACACCCTCTAAACCAGAGTCTAGACCTGCTGTAGGAAAGCAAGAACAACAAATACTAGTACCTAGTATTGCTAGTACAAGTAGTTCTCAAAACACTGAGAAGAATGTGAATGCAACACCTAGGATAGCTGTTGAACAAATACCTGTGTCGGTCAGACAACAAGAAATGATTAGGACTAATTCTACGAATAGAGTCCCTACTCAGTCTAGGTCAGGACCACAACAAGGCTATAGGAGTACAACACCTAGAAGGACTTACACTCCAGTTAGGTCTCACACTCCTCAAAGACAACAGACACTAGGCAGAGCCCAGGGATATCAATCTGAAATGCCTTATAATAGAAACTATTCAAGGGCTCAACAGCAAATGCCAACCCGAAGGCCAAGAGTGAATTTAAATCACTCAGCACCATAACAGGTTCTCAATCAAAAAACCCAAGTCACCTGAAAGGAGAGATGGGTATTCGAAGGAGTGCACTTATGTGGATGAGAATGGTATTACCAAGTCAGTCATGACTTGGGTTCCTCGTGATAATTCTTTCATGGGCAGGAGCTAACTACAGGTCTAAACAACAAATGGTTCATCGACAGTGGTTGCTCTCGTCACATGACTGGAGAAAGGAGTCTACTCAAAGACTTCAAGGGAGGGAATAAGGGTTTTGTCTCATTTGCTGGTAACAAGGGAGGTCATATCACTGGAACAGGAGTGTTCACTAATGGGAAAATCACACTTGATCAAGTTTACCATGTTGATAAACTTGATCACTGTTAGGCACAAAAAGGCCTCAGTCAAACCTGTTCTATATCTGAGGGGGAGATTTTATAATCAAACATGTTGATACATTTGAAGGTTGAATTTAAGGCCTGTTATATGCCTTATTGAAACCTGAAAATGATTTGCAATATCAGTCTAAAGCTGTTCTATATGTTGCATGTGTTGCAACCAAGACAGTTTGTCCAAGCTGCTCAGTCTGCTGATCAGGCTGGACATAAACTGTCTACGCTGCTCTACACTGTTGAGCAGCTTGGGCATTTTTAAAGTGTTCTGTTCTTTGTGAACAGAACCTGTTCTTTGTGAACAGGCTAAACACTTTATGGAATTTGTTTCCAAGTCATCATGTATTGTTTTTGACTACAAGATCAGTTTACAAGTCGAAGACAAAGTGGAAAGCAGAACCGCTCAGCCTGCCCAAGCTGTTCTGTCACATGAAGACAAAAGGTTATTTGAAAAAGGGTGACAGACCTTTTTCTTATATCAAAATAGGCCTTTACAAGGAAGAAAGACGCAAAGTTGACATTCCTAAATTAGTTAAAGGCAATGCAACAGTAGACAAAGTAAAAAGACAAAAGTTCTGCAAGTCTGCTTTTCAGAAAAGTGCAGAAAAGTTATATTGTCTTTTCAAACAAGACTTCTCCTTTTTCATTCCGACCAATGAAGATGTTTCTCTTAGATCCTCTAAGTGAGTATAAAAGGAAGCTTCCAAGGTCAGAAAGAAGTGAAGAAAGCTAAGTGCTTAAACCAAGAGTGAACGTGCAAGTGTGATATTCATGCATGCAAATCTTCTGTAAACCAGCATCTGTGTGTCAAAGCTGTTTTACCTAAGCTGTTCCTTAAAAGTCTTGTAAACACATTGAGTGCATCTTAGTGAGTGTATTCAGTGTATACTAGTTTGAGTCTGTCTTAGACTAGTAAAACATACTGTTGTATTCTGTCATCTCAGCTTGAACCATTCCGCATTCAAGCTTGTTTGTAATTAACAATTGTTGATAATACATACAAACATTGAGAAAAAGAGTGTGTAGTTTTTAAAGTGCTGTATTCACCCCCCCTCTACAGCTTATAACTATATACTTTGGGAACCTTTCGGGACCTACAACTGGTATCAGAGCAGTTTAGAGTGTGTGTCATTCTAGATCTCTCATTCTCCCAAGTTTCCATGGACAACAGTGCTGCAAATTCTTCTTACTATGACAATGGCTCTATGGGCAAACCTCCCAAATTTAATCATCAAAACTTCTCTGGTTGGAAGTGCAGAATGATGCTCTACTTAGAGAATCTGGATGTACAACTGCCAGAGATAGTGATGGAGGGTCCCTATGTGCCAACCTCTGTTACTACCATAACTCCAGCGGTTGAAGGAGCTGCTCCTAAAATCAGGACCTTTGAGAAAGCTAAAGCTCAATGTTCTGATGAAGACAAGAGATTGGTGGCTCTGGATGCAAAGGCCAGAAACAACCTGGTCATTTCTCTCCCTGATGATGTGTTCAAGCAGGTTGAGAAAATGAAGACAGCAAAGGAGATGTGGGATACTTTGTGTACCGTCTATGATGGACCCACAATCACACTGGACAACAGGATTAACAATCTTGTTAGACAGTATGAACTCTTCTTTGCCAAACCAAAGGAGTCTCTCACTGAAACCTACACCAGGTTCACTGCTCTGGTGAATGATCTCAAAGCTGTTGGGATCACCAAGGACAGTCTTACTTTGGTGAACAAGTTTCTGGACATTTTACCTGAAGAGTGGAACTATTTCTCAACCATCCTAAGGAATTCAGGTACTATCAGAAGTATGGATCTGGTCAATCTGTATGGATCCTTACTGAATGATGAACAATCAAGGCAACAAAAGAGGAATGCCTTGGAAATGTCCAGAAGAGGTACAGCCTTTGTGGCTAATGTGAGACAGTCTGTTAATCAGGTGAGTGATGTGTTCATTCAACCTGATCAACAGGATGATGAAAAGGAGGAGGTGTCAGACGAAGAAGATGTTGCAGATCTTGCTGAAAAAGATGATGAGCAAATGATAGCCATGCTTGTCAAAAGGTTCAACAAGAAAAGGTTTGGAAGAAACATGCTGCAAGGAGGTTCAAGTGCTGGCAAAAAGAAGGCATTTGACAAATCCAAAGCTGAGTGCTTCAAGTGTGGCAAAACTGGTCACATAGCTGCTGACTGTGTGTCAAAAGCTGTTGGTCAGTCATCCAAACCCAACAAGACTAACAAGGATGATGGCTATATGGTTAAGTACCTTATGGCCATGGCTAAGCTGAGGAAATTGGAAAACTCTGTGTCTTCCAATCGCCAAAAGGGACTCATGGCAGAGACATGTGACTGGGAGGAATCTGATTCATCATCTGATGAAGAAGATAATCAGTGTCTGATGGCTAACTCTGATGTCCCATCAACAAGCAGTTTCAAACAGGACATGGCTGAAGCTGAAGCATTCAGCAGCTTGGAGAACTGGAATCCTACAATGATGTATAAGGTACAAAATTTTATGGCTTACAGTTCGGAAGAAAAAGTTAAAATGTTTGAATATATGCTTGTTGATCTCAAAACTGCTGTTGAGAAGCATGATGCTTTACTATCTGAAATCTCTAAGCTTAAAGCTGATCTTAAAACTAAATCCAGTAAACTGGACAGTTTCCATAAGTTGGAAACTGAGCTTGATGAATTAAAACACATCAACTCTATTTTACTGGAAGAAACGAGAGAAACAGATATAAAGCATGCCAAGCTTCAAAAGATAGTTGACTCTTGGTGCCAATCTGCACAAAAAGTCAGCCATTGTATAAGTCAACAGATTCCTGCACAAATCCAAGCCTATCTTGGAGGGGATCTTGACACAGCAGCTTCCATTGTTGAGATAAGTAATTTAAAAGAAGATTTATCCACTCTTGGTGAGCTTCCAAATACATTCATTCAAAATGTGAATGGTAAGCTAATCTCAACAAACAGGTTTGTCAGGCCTCAAAATACTGACAGCTTATGTGAACCAAGCTCAAAAGTTGATGTTGGAGTTTGTTCTCCAAAACAGCCTGCTAAGTGCTCTGCTAGCTCACATAAGCAAAAGAAAGGAAAACATGCTCAAACTGAAGCTGTGGATGCTAAACCTGTTGACAAAACAGGTTCTGAGTCCAAAGCTGTTGGTAAAAAGCATGTTAATCCTTTTGATGCTAAACATTTTGAGAATAAGTTTTCAAAAAGTAAGCAGCCTGTTTTCAACAAGGGTAAGTCTCAGGTTGAAAATAAAACTGCTGTGATTTCAAATAAGTTTTCAAATCAGAGTGGTAAATTGGTTTTAAATGAAAATAAGTTTTTCAAAACCAAACACAGTGAGTATGCTGATAGGCAGCTTAAATCACAACTCAGTAGGGGCAAAGGCAAAGCCATTGCTCAAACTGAGACAACTGGGAATAAGTTTCCCAAACCTGTGGAAGCTCAAAAGCCAATCAAGCTTCCTGTCTTTGACATCTGTTCTCCCAAAAAGAGGAAAGAAGAGACAGTCAAAGCTGTGGCCATTGAACTTACCACACAAGCTGTTGATTCTACAAAGAATGCTAAACCTGCTGAAAGAATCAACAAAAACATATCAGAATGTGTTTCTGAAGGACCTTCTTCCAAAAGTACTAAAAAGAGAAAATGTTACAAGTGTGGGAAGAAGACACATCTGGCCAAGGACTGTCCTGAACCTGAGGACATGAGGCCTGTTGACTCTGCCATTTCCCTCACAGCTGTTACAAGCAGTGGTGGAAATGTCATAGTCACTGAGGATGGTATTCAAGCTGATACCATTCAAATAGGGAATATTAGTGTGGACATTCCAAATCCATCAACAAATGTTGATGAAGTAGGAGAACTCATCTGTGTGATGAGTTCCCCTAAAAATAACTAATAATTCTCTTTTCACTCTGCAGGAAAAACAACCTTCCCAGGTTTGGTACTTGGACAGTGGCTGCTCAGGGCACATGACAGGTTGTAAAGAATTGCTGAGTGATCTCAGGCCTGAAAAAGGGCCAAAAGTCACCTTTGGTGACAATGTGCAGGGATCCACTGAGGGATATGGAACTCTTAAAGCTGGTGCTGCAGTGTTCAAAAGGGTAGCCTATGTGGTTGGGCTAAAACATAACCTTGTTAGCATAAGCCAACTGTTTGATGCTGGCTACAAGGTTAACTTTGATGAGCACCTGGGTTACATATTGGATTCCCAAGGCAAAGTTGTGCTGTGTGCTCAACGAAAGAAAGGTGTATATGTTGTGGATATGCATTCTGCTGATCCCACAACTGAAACCTGTTTTCTCACAAGAACCAACGCTGATCTAAACTGGTTATGGCATAGAAGACTGTCACATCTGAACTTCAAGAACATCAACAAACTCTGTAAGAAAGAGTTGGTGACAGGTTTGCCTTCTATGACTTTTGCCAAAGATAGATTATGCACAGCTTTTGAGAAAGGCAAGCAGAGAAAAACATCTTTTAAATCCAAACACAATTTCTCTATTGATACTCCACTCTTCTTGATCCATATGGACTTGTTTGGACCTGTTAATGTCCCAAGTCTAGGAGGAAGAAGATACACTCTTGTAATGGTTGATGAGTTCTCCAGGTACACATGGGTGATCTTTCTAAAGAGCAAAGGAGAGGCTGCGAGAGAAATTATTGGATTTGTTAAAAAGATGGAAATGCTGAACTCTGCCCAAGTAAAGCAGCTTAGAAGTGATCATGGTACTGAATTCAGAAACAGTACTCTTGAAGACTTCTGTGAAGAGAAAGTTATCAGTCAAAACTTTTCAGCAGTAAGAACTCCTCAACAAAATGGAGTTGCTGAAAGGAGAAACCGAACTCTCATTGAAGCTGCCAGAACCATGCTGTGTGCATCAGGTTTGCCTTCATCATTTTGGGCTGAAGCTGTTAACACTGCCTGCTTCACTCAAAACAGATCCTTAGTGGTGAAAAGGTTCAACAAAACTCCCTATGAGCTGCTCAAAGGGAGAAAGCCAAATGTCAGTTACTTCCATGTGTTTGGATGTCCCTGTTTCATTCTGAATCAAAGGGACCAGCTGTCGAAATTTGAAACCAAAGCTGATGAAGGTGTGTTTGTTGGCTACTCTTCTATCTCCAAAGCCTACAGAGTATACAACAACAAAAGAAAGGTGATAGATGAATCTATCAATGTCACCTTTGAAGAGTCCAAGATGCCTCCACCAAAGCTGTTCCCTGAATCGTTTCAGGAGAAACCTACAACTTGATGATCTGATGCATTCAATCAATGAAGAGGACTCAAAAGCTTTCCACTACACCCAGTGTGGAACCTGCTAATCATGATGGACATGAGTGATGTTATGTCAATACACCCTGTGTGAATAAATGTACTGACTTAATTACAACTGCATGTCCAGAACCTATCAATGCTGATTTTCCGTTCCTCTGCTGATGATGTTCAACAGTGGTCAGACATGTTCAACAAGTGAACAGGCTCAAGACAACAGTGTGTCTGAAAATCTTGAGAGCTGTTCAACAGGACCTGCTGAAGATGTTAACAACTCAGGTAAATCATCATTGAAAAATGATCCTAAGTGGATCAGGTGTCACCCCAATGATCAAATAATTGGTGACATCAAAAAAGGGATACAAACTCGGTGGGACAGCTTAGGGAACTTTTGTATGTTCTCTAGCTTTGTTTCACTGATGGAGCCAAAGAAGGTGGATGAAGCACTAAAAGATGCCAATTGGATCACTGCCATGCAAGAAGAACTCAATCAGTTTGAGAGAAACAAAGTATGGAAGCTGGTCCCTGCTCCTAAAGGAAAAACTATAATTGGCACAAAATGGGTTTTCAGGAACAAGATGGACGAGCCAGGTCATGTCATTAGAAATAAGGCAAGACTGGTTGCTCAGGGCTATAGACAGGAGGAAGGCATTGACTATGATGAAACATTTGCTCCTGTGGCCAGGCTAGAAGCAATTCGTTTGTATCTAGCCTACGCTGCTCATAAGAGCATAAAGGTATTTCAAATGGATGTGAAGAGTGCATTTTTGAATGGGGAGCTGCAAGAAGAAGTATATGTCAAGCAGCCTCCAGGTTTTGAAAATGAACAACACCCAGGTTTTGTCTATAAGTTGGACAAAGCTCTCTATGGTCTCAAACAAGCCCCTAGAGCCTGGTATGACACTCTTACTGAATTTCTTATGAGCAATGGGTACTCCAGAGGTAAAGTGGATACCACATTGTTCATAAAGAAGGTGAAGTCTGATATTATGCTTGTTCAAATTTATGTGGATGACATAATATTTGGTTCTACTAATGAGAAACTATGCAAGAATTTTTCATTACTCATGAAATCCAAGTATGAAATGAGTATGATGGGAGAACTAACTTTCTTTTTAGGATTACAGGTTAAACAAACCTCAACTGGAATTTTTATAAATCAAAGAAAGTACACTTTAGATCTTTTGAAAAAGTTCAAATTTGATCAAAGTTCTCCTATTAAAACCCCAATGGCAACCAATGTAAAATTGGATGCTGATGCCAGTGGCAAAGCTGTTTCAGTAACAGCTTACAGAGGCATGATTGGGAGCTTGCTATACTTGACTGCTAGTAGACCTGATATTATGTTTGCCACCTGTTTATGTGCTAGGTTCCAAGCTGATCCAAAGGAATCACATCTAGCAGCTGTTAAAAGAATCTTCAGATACCTGAAGGGTACTCCAGGTTTGGGTCTTTGGTATCCCAAAGACTCAAGTCTTGAACTAACAGGCTATTCAGATTCTGATTTTGCAGGCTGCAGGTTGGATAGGAAAAGCACAACAGGTGGATGTCAACTCCTTGGTGGAAAGTTGATCAGTTGGAGTAGCAAGAAGCAGAACTCAGTGTCCACTTCTACTGCTGAAGCTGAATACATTGCTGCTGGAAGCTGCTGTGGGCAGATTCTGTGGATGCAGCATCAGCTTGAAGACTATGGGCTTGTGTATAGGAAAACTCCTATTCTGTGTGATAACACAAGTGCCATAGCCATCTCCAACAATCCAGTATTTCACTCAAGAACAAAGCATATTGAAGTCAGACATCACTTCATCAGGGATCACATTCAAAAAGGTAATGTGGAGGTAAGTTTTATTTCCACAAATGAACAGCTTGCAGACATTTTCACCAAACCTCTGGATGAAACAAGGTTTAATTACCTTGTCAGCAAGCTGGGCATGTTAAACAAGAGTGACTAAGTGTCTCTCAAAGGTCTAATAATTTGTATGTTTCACACTGCTCAAGTTTTTCTGAACAGCTTAGACAGAACAGGTTATACATGTTCTGTACTTAGTCATTTGTCTGAAAAACTTGAACAGCTTGAGCATACAACAGGCTGAACAAAAACAGTTTAACCTGTTTATTCGTCCAGCCTGCTCTGATGGTTCAGTCTTCAACCTGTTCACTTCTTCATACTGTAACCTGTTCATCTATTGAACACAACCTGTTCTCACAAAGGAGAGCAGGCTGAAGGAACAGTTTGAAGGAAGAACAGCTTGAAGACTGAGAACCTTGTTGACCCTGATCATCACAGGTTTGACCATCAGCGTAGACCAGCAGTTTAATTACCTTTCTTCATAATTAAGTTATTTAATTTATGTTTTATTTAACTTAATTACTGCGGATAATGTGTGTTACGTGTGTTAGTGATCAAAAAGGTCAAGTGGTCTGACAAATGTTTCTGACATGGACAACCGTTCCGTTTTCCGTTAACGAACATTTCAAATCAAACCGCCCAAACCTTTTCTCTCTCATACACACGAACATTCAAATCCTATAAATACCAACCTACTGTTTCATCTTCGTCTTCCTCAACATTTCCAGAAATCCTCAAGAACCCTAAAATCGCCCAAACTTTTTATTAGCGTAACTTTTCTATTTATCTGGCAGTTCCAGCTCGTATGCCACTGTCCCGACCTTTTCGGTTATCTTGTAGGACCCAATATATCAAGGTCGTAATTTACCCTTCTTACCAAAGCGCATAACTCCCTTCCAAGGCGACGACTTGAAATTCGATGGGTTTTCTTCTTCTATTAGCGTAACTTTTCTATTTATCTTGTGCAGTCTTGAGTCTTTCCCTTATTTGAATAACTTTATCGGCTGTTTGTTGGATGATTTCGGGACTGGTTAGTTGCTTTTCGCCCGTTTCCATCCAACAGATGGGCGACCTACACTTCCTCCCGTATAGAGCTTCAAAGGGTGCAGCCTAAATACTGCTATGATAACTATTATTATAGTCAAATTCAATAAGAGGTAAATGGATATCCCAATGCCCTTTGAGGTCAAGTGCACATGCACGTAGCATATCCTCCAGAGTTTGGATTGTTCTTTCACTTTGACCGTCCGTCTGAGGGTGGTATGATGTACTCATTTTATTTATGGTTCCTAGTTGTTTTGGGAAACTTTTCCAGAATTTCGAAGTAAAACGAGGGTCTCGGTCTGATACGATTGATAAGGGCACACCATGCCTGGCAACAATTTCGTTCATATATATTTTAGCTAGTCTTTCCAAGGTTTTTTTTCTCTTATCGGTAAGAAGTGTGTCGTTTTCGTCAATCGATCCATGATGACCCATATAGCATCGATGCCCTTCGGTGTTCTTGGTAGTCTTGTGACAAAGTCCATAGTGATATGTTCCCATTTCCATACGGGAATATCTAGTGGTTGTAGCTTTCCATAGGGTCTCTGGTGTTCAATTTTGACTTTTAAACATGTAAGACATTTTTGGACGAAATTTACTATATACTTCTTCATTCCTAGCCACCAATACAAGGTCTTTAAGTCCTTGTACATTTTATGAATCCCAGGGTGGACGGAGTACCTGGACTTATGAGCTTCTTCAAGAATCACTTCTCTACAGTTACCAACCTCCAGGACCCAGATGCGTCCTTGAAATCTTTTGATCCTTTTATCGCCAACTTCTAGAATTTCAGCTTGTCCAAAAATTCTTTCTTTCTTTTGATTTTCTTCTTTTAAGGCTTCTTGCTGTGCTTTTTCAATTTCCTTAAAAAAGGTGTTTGTAATAGTCAGAGTTAATGCTTTAACTTGAACGGGTTTAATTGACTCTCTTCGACTCAAGGCATCTGCTACCACATTGGCTTTTCCTGGGTGATATTTGATTTCACAATCGTAGTCGTTTAATAATTCTATGCATCTTCATTGCCTCATATTCAATTCCTTTTGACTAAATAAATATTTGAGGCTTTTGTGATCTGTGTAAAGAGTGCACTTTGTACCATATAAGTAGTGTCTCTAAATTTTTAAAGCGAATACCACTCCTGCTAGTTCTAATTCATGGGTTGGGTACTTCTTTTCTTGTTCTTTTAATTGTCGTGAGGCGAAGCCAATTACTTTACCTTATTGCATAAGCACACACCCCAATCCCTGTTTGGAAGCGTCACTGTATACTACAAAGTCTTCGATTCCCTGAGGCAGACTTATGATTGGTGCATTACATAACTTATCTTTTAAATTTTGGAAGGCCTCTTCTTGTGCATCCCCCCATTTAAACTTACCAGCTTTTCTTGTCAATGTGGTGAGTGGAGTTGTTTGTATTTGTGCCAGGTTTCAAGCTAACCCCAAGGAGATGCACATGAAAGTTGTGAAGCGGATTCTGAGATACTTGAAGTCGAAACCGAAGCTGGGACTTTGGTATTATGCTGATGGAGATCTGAAATTGGAAGCTTACACAGACTCAGATTATAGAGGGTGCAGCTTGAATAGAAAGTCAACAACGGGTGGTTGTCAGTTCCTAGGAGGGAGACTGGTGTCCTTGGAATGCAAGACACAGATTTCGGTAGTCGTATTAACATGCGGGGCTGAATATGTAGCTGCGGGTAGTTGCTGTTCCCAGGTTCTGGGGATTCAACAACAATTGCTGGATTTCAGTTTGACTTATACTCATACTCCTATTAGGATAGACAATCATTCCATGATTGCAATAACAAATAATCCAGTAAAGCATAGTAAGACAAAGAACGTAGATATATGACATCATTTTATTCGTGACTGTGCTAAGAAAAACCAGATAAAATTGGTAAAGGTTCCAACAGAAGACAACAATGCGGATATATTCATAAAAGCATTTGATAGATCACGCTTTGAGTTGTTAGTCCAACTAAACGGGATGCAAAATCCAGAGTAACCTGATCTTAGTAGATATGCTTTTTTTTTTAAATATTTTTAAGTTATTAGTTTGTCTTATTAGTTACTTTACTTTAAAAAAAAGGAAAAGGGAAGAAAAAAGAGAGAAAACCATAAAAAATTCAAAAAAAAAGATAAAAATGAAAATAAAGAGAGAAGTCTTAGAGTCCAAGGATCAACGTGACGAAATTTAGCACAGCCTAACAAACTCTATGTGTTAAACTTTCACACATAATGCAGTATAAGTTCAAAGTGATATACATGTTCATGCTTTGATATGTTGGTAGGCATAAAACATGAAGGTTTTCCTAAAAGCTAATAACACAATGAAGAAATTGTCATATGGGTAACTAACTTAGACGTATGGCCAATAGGTCTTAATTTCTGTGTTAGAGGCTCACATACAATAATTATGAATGATGTATGTAAATCAGTCTGGGGGATGTATGGTTTCATCAAAATACATCTTAAATAAGAGCAAAGTACGAGACGTTAATGTTGGTACACCCTGTGTGACGATAGCAGTCTAAGTGTATTAGCATTTTGGTTCAAGTAATATTGCAAAGTATTGAATATTAATGAGTGTTAGATATATGTGTTTATATATGTTTGATAGTTATTGATTGTATGTTTGAACTTGATGTAATGTATTACAAGAAGTTCAAACATAAAGTTCAAAGATAAATTCAAACATAAGTTAAAACATAAGTTCAACTAAATTTGAATTCATCATTAAAAGACATTCGAATCTATGCTAAATTCGAATGAGCAATATAAGGCAGATTCGAGAGTGTCAAGGGGACAAACTCGAATGGGCCTTGGGCCTGATTCGAGTTTGGCCCATGACAAACTCGAATGAGCCTCTATAATTAGGGATTAACTCGAATCATTAAGGGACTTTTGCAGAATTCGTGTGGGATTAAGCAAAAGGGCGATCTCGAGTTTATCAGCATTGTTAGAGTTGTTTCGGAGAGAATCATCTCGTAGGTGCGTTCGTCGTCGACCGTACAACGTTGTGATAGTCTCCGTGTTCCGTGTGAGTGTTATATCCGTTAAGCCGTTAACAAGGATTCCGCACTCGTTGACGGTGTCGCGTCTAGATAGATCTGTGTAGTGCAAGACCCTACAGTTAAGAGAGTCAAAACATGTCGCTTTGTTGTACGTAAGTACAGACCAGTAATCGCTGTTTTGACTCAATATAGCAAGATATGTCACTTTATTGTACGTAAGTACAGACCAGTCACTGTTGTCTTGTCTAAATAATAGAAGTATGCTCTACCCTAAGACAAACTAAGACACTCTGTTGCATGTAAATACAGAACTGTGTCCGAAGTTTGCCTTTTAAAGATGATTTGCAAATACCGAAAAGTCATAATGATTGTATGTCTGTCTTGATCACAGGAGTATGTCTAAGTGTGGGACACGTAAAGTAATTTCTTGATAAATAAAAAGGCCAAAGGAAAATTCTAAGTGTTGAGTGTTTAAGTGGACAAACATACCGACAATCGACATGATATGTATGTTACAACAAACAATAAAAGGAATAAAAAATTCCAAAAGTGTGAAAGTGCAACACCGAAAGTGCGTTGGCAAAGCTATCTGATTGAACCTAATATGATTCTCTCGCAAAAAGATTTAGTTTATGTACTTATTTTTAAATTTTTGCAATTTAGTTTTACTTATTTTATTTTATTTTATTTTAAATAAATAGGATCGAGGTCAGTTACTAGAATGCATGTTAGTTGGAAAAACAAAAAATTGCATGATAATCTGTTTGCTTAGTATGAAGGGTTTCGTAAAGTTGAAAAAGTTGAGAATTTTTCAAAGTTTTTCAAAATTTGGACTTAAGTTCGTGGAACCCTAAGTTCGAACGAACTTAACTCAGAAAAGTTCGTAGCACAGTTGGTAGGCTATAAATAGTGAAAGTGCATTTAAGTTATTCACCTACTCACAAATTTCCACATTCACGAACTTACCTTAGGCGATCTCGAATATAACCAGCGACCTCGTACTTGTCGCTATTTCATGATTTTAGTCCTGTTCCACGAAGATCCTACAGTTCCTACTCCAAATTACCCTTAGTTACTGTCAATTTATCTCACAATTAACTAAGTATTATTTGGAACTTTAAATGGATTAATATCGTGTATTTAGGTTTATACAACCGAAAACTAGGTCTTCAAAGTACTAAATTTAAGGCTATAAAACTTAGAATAAAACATCACTAAACTCGATTAGAACCTGTTAGGACTAGATTCATTGGTCATTTAAGTCTAAAAAGGATTAAATCTGGAGTTTTGTTGTTCAAAGTGCCGACCTCGAACTTGTTTCTCAAGAGCAAGTTCGTACGAACTTATCTCATACGAACATAGCTTATACGAACTTAGCTAAGTTCGTATGAGCCTTTCTTTCTTTTTTTTTTTTGTTCTTCAAATATTCAATTTTTAAAATTCTAACTATTTATTGCATGTGCAGGAATGGCTGATAGTGCGTTTTTCAATAAGCACAACAAGGTGATTAGTATTGACTTCCAAGCGCCAGAAGCAGGGCAATATAGGAAGATTCTTGAATTTTTTACGAGATCGAGGATAGTTTATGCGTTGACCCACAATCCGATGCTATTAATCCAGTATATATGTCAATTTTGGAGTCCTCTGCATGTAGACGTCTTGGAATTACCCCCAGTTCTCATGGCAACATTTAACGGCCAAGCAATTGCATTCTCTCTTGGTAATCTAAGAGAAATTTTGCATTTGGGAACCGAGGCACAGGAAAATGGTCCGGTTGATTTCCTAGCTTCTCTAAGGCAAGCTGCATTTCAAAAGATGGGCTATGCATAGGATTTGGCAAAAGCATCGTGTGTAAAAGGTGGGCTGATAGGCCAGAGGAGTTACCTAATGCGTGTACTGCTGGTGCGTTTTGCACCTAAGAAGACAGGTTTTGATTCGATGACATCCAAACATCAGTCTGGGATGATCTCGTTAGTTTATAACAAGCCTTACAGTTTATTAGGCATCTTTTTTGCTGAGTTTGTGCATCAGATAAATGCACCAAGTCGTGAGATATTTTTGTTGTACCCGAGGTTCGTCATGATGATAATCATGCATTTCCTGCCAAATTTGCAACCATTACTAGAAGTGGTAGTTGTAGCAGGCATAGACAAATGGATATTTGCTGACTGCCAGAGTCATAATCAGAGACGGGCAGAAAATGTTAGGCCGCCGATCACTCCATTGTTTGGAGCTCTGATTGAACCAGATTTTGTTGCTCCAGCTGTAGATGCATGGGTAGATAACGAGCCACAATGTAACATCCTCGGATTAAAATTATTATAATTGAAGTTTATTAAGTTTAAATTTGTAAGTTAAGTTGATTTATGAAAGTTGGTTGCTATTTTGAGAAATTATGAAGCTTTGGAATTTTGAATTATTATTATGATTTATAATTGTTAGTAAGGGTAAAACTAAGACAAACTCAGTATTTATTGGAACCGGATAAGTTAAGGGGCTAAAAGTGTCAAAAGTTGAAATTATGGAATAAAAGGCCCTAGTCTTTCATTTTGAACTAACTCACTCTCTCTCTACAACTATACTCTCTCGGCTCTCTCTCTCTAAAATATTCAAGATCATCAAAACTTGGATTCGAAGTCTGAAAATCTGGATTAAGGTTGTTTGGGAGGAACTAAAACATCTGCAAGAATCGATTTAAGGTAAACATTTCACTAATTCTTCGAAATTTATGGTTTTGGTTCGGATTTGTTAAAATCCGAAAATGAAATTTAAGGTTGCAAATGTTTATGCATGTATGATGTTATTGTGGGTTAGTTTAAATCTAGTATATAAGATGCTATGTACAAAATTTCAGCTTCTGATTCGCACTATAAGTATGATTTTCGAAGATTTGTGTGTGTTTTAGTGTGTGTGTTCGAAAAATGATGAAAAAGGTTGAAAAGGTTGTGATTTGGTGCATGAAAGAGGTTAATGATAGTGTTAAAGTGGTTGAAATTAAGTGTATTTTAGTTGGTATAATTTATTTCATGTATTGAATTAGTACCAAAAATGAAGGAATTAAATCTGGAAATTTTATAAACTTAGAACAAATTCGAATGGGGTTGGGGTCCGAATTCGGATCCGAGATAAACTCGGATCTGGTCCGAATTCGGATGGGCCCAGATTTCAGATTAGCAAAATAATTTCCAAGTAGTGATATTTCGGTTGAGGTCCGAATTCGGATATGGACCGAATTAGGATATGGTCCGAATTTGGCATAGGTCCGAAATAGGGCATATATTGAGAACCGAATTGGGGGTCCGAATTCGGGTGGGGTCCGAATTCGGACATAGATCCGAATTTGGGACCAAAATTCTGCAAAACTTATAAAAATTAAGTTTTATGAAATTAAACAAGATATTAACACAATGTGTTGTTACAAATGACTTACAGGTCCCTTGTGGTGTTGTTTAACCCACAGTGGGGTACTTGGTTGATCCGGTTGAAATCCCGAGGAGAAATAAAACTTGATTAAAGATAAAAACGCACCCACTGTGAGTACCTTTGATTTTCAACATGTCTGCATCTGCTTTATGTTTGCATTGCCTGCTGAGGCCTGTTGTTTCATGTTCGTTTGGCATTCTACTAACATGCGTTTATGTTGATGCACATTCATATTTGTTGCATGTCCGTTCATTTGTTGTGCATCCTTTCGATGGACCTGAGTGGTCGCATCTGTACTCTGATGTTACTGTGCTATATGACCAAGAGTTTGACACCTCTGTGGTCAGGATAGACAGTAGGTCATCCCCGATGTAATGTTTGCCTCAGATGGTTGGTTATTCTTATGCCGAGTGTCAGCTCGAAGGAGCTGCGGCTCAGGTTTGCGTATCTGGGATACGTGTGGAGTATACGGTATGTGTTACCGCGGATACTCTGGGGGCATCATAAAGATTTGTAGAATGTGTGAAAATCATCTGGTATTCACTAAGCTTTAGCTTACCCTTTCAGTTGTTGAATTTTTACAGGAAAAGGGAAATCCGCTGTGGGACCGTCTAGCTAAGTTATCAGTTGAAGTGTTTGAAGATTTCCACTGTTTAGCTTGGTATTTGTTTTATGAAATCAATGTTGTAATAATTTGGGGATGATGTAATTCAGTTCAAGTTTATAGATTTAGATGTGTAACCTTTGTAGCACCGTAGGGTGTTAAATTCTGTTGTAATACTTTATTTATGTATTTTGCTTCCGCACTATTATTAAGCTATCAGATCATTATGTTATGTGTTTGTTGGTGATTAATCCTGGGTGAATGGTAATTGGTGGTTAATGTGGCAAGGGTGTCACACACAAGGCCAAACATTCGCATAACAAGCAGTAGCTGCTCCAATTCAACGTCAGCCTAGGTCAGCAACGGCAGCTGTGGCTACTACATCGGTAGCACAAGCTGATCTGATACAATAGGCTCTCGAAGATATTTTTGCTCAAGGGGGAGCAGCTCAGGAAGCTATCGCTGAAGAGTTGATCCAGGATATTCTTCATCGTCCAGAGGCCCCGAGAAATATTTTTTGCGATATTGAGAACTATCAGCCTGAAGGTTCTAATGTGGCTGTGGAGACAGAGTAGGAGACAGATTCCGAGACCGCCAGTGATGTCAGAGAAGCAGCAAATCCAACGACAAATTTTGGTCGTTACGGTACTCTAGTCATTGTGCAACCTCAACCTGAACAATCACAATCATTCCATATCAGAGATGAAGATGAGGCAGATGAAAATTTTGTGCCAGACGAATAGGCGTTGGTCGCAAGACACCAAAGAGCAAAGCGACAACGCCTATATCAATCAGGGCCTTCCACATCAACCGCCATTCCACAAGAAATCACCACAACCACTCCATGTATATATCCACACCAACCGACACCCAAAGCGTTAGTCAACTAAAAGCTCAAGTTGATGTCCAATCAGTCCAAATACTTCAACTTAAAAGGGCACTCACAGAGCTACAACAACATAACGCTCATTTAGATAAACATAATGCACATATAGATCAGACTGTGGCTGCCCAACAACTACAAATAGCAACTCTTCGGTCCCTATTGGAGCATATATTAAAAGATCGTGCAGCTCAGGGGGAGAGTTGCAGAGGTGATGAGTTGAGGAGGAGTCATAGAGATGATGAAGGAGACGACCCTGGTGCACAAAAGGACAGTGAGCTAGCAGATCTTTCTCAACATAATGCTCAGCAAGCTGATTTGCAGGGGGAGCCTGGATCATCAGGCTCGGACAGAGGTAAAGGCAAGGCTCCCAAAGCTACAGAATTTGTTGAAGACGAAATGATCGGAGCCATGGTCGGGTTGAAAGATGATGATGTAAGATTTTATTTTGAAGATGACTTGGACCAGGAAGAGCTTGAGGAAGAAGAATCTATTCCGGAAGACATGCCTGAGTGGAAGTCAGATGATGAGGTTGTCTTGGATGAAGATGATGATGTTTATGACATCTGTGTATATAAGAAACCTGTGACTGAGCAATATGTAAATATAGACCAGAATCCGATAGATCTAGATGTGTTGTAATCTACACTTAATGATGAATCGGATTCTGAGGTATCTCATATTCCAGACAGGGACCTTACCAAAGAAGAAAAGAGAAGATGGTGGTTCAGAGAGGAATAGAAGAAGAAGGACTTGGCAATAAAGAAGAAAATGAAAATGCCAAGTCCAGGGAAGTTATCAGGTGGAATTCTTAGCTGGTTCTATGATAGAGAACTACAGCTTTTCATTCTAAAAAGAAGAGACAGTCTTCAGTACTTAAGAAGAAGGCTCAAGGACTTATATTCTCTACCAAAGTGTGAAGTTAAAGCGTTAGCCTGAAGGAGCTTATCAACCATGAAGATGACCCCTACCCTGAAGTCATTGCAAAGATCATTCGAAGGAAAGGTCGGTCTGGTAGATTTGAAAGTCTAAATCCAAGGATTGGAAATAGAGTCATGGACGAAACCAGGATAGATCCATTGACTGGCAGGCCATGGATGAAAATGTATTGCAAGCCTGTTAAGTGCCTAAAGAAGGTCCCACTGAAGAGTATTCCAGAAGATGTGTTGAGTAACTTAGTGTGGTGGTATATTGATAGTGAGACTGGTGAGGCAGTTATCGAAGATAAAGATGAGAAAGTGATTTTGAGGGTTTATGATCCTTTACATCTAGTGAACCTCTCTCAGGACGACCTGCAGAAGCTTCATGATCTGTCAATCTTCTTTGATGAAAATTGTAGATCATATGGCAGAAAATATCAGAGAGTGGTTAAGGTTTGCGTTAAGCAGGGTTTATACACGCGTAATGATTTAAATAAGCCTAGGTCTATAGATTAATGAATATCTACTAGAAGCTATCGACAAGGGGGAGTCTGTTGGTACACCCAGTGTGACGATAGCAGTCTAGTTTTGTAATAGATAGTAATCTGTAATAGATAGGGCTTTATTCATACAAGTAATGATTGTTTGTTCATATTTATGGCATAAGTTCATGATTGTGTTAATGTTAAGTTCATGATTGTGAGATAAGTTCATGAGATATGGACTTATGGTGATAAGTTCACGAGGCTATGAACTGATGAGAATAAGTTCATGAGGCTATGAACTTATGAGAATAAGTTCATGAGCAAAGGCTACGAACTTAGGGCTAATAAGTTCGTACGAACTTAGCCTTGATAAGTTTATATGAACTTATCTGCATGGGCTTGAACTTGTAAGTTCGTGGGCTTGGGCCATGCACGAACTTAAGGGTTATATCATGAACTCATCTTGGTAAAATCATTAACACTTTGAGATTTGACTTTTAGATTCGTGAGAGCAGTTTCAAACGAATTCAAAGAGTTTTACAGCATTCAAACGGAGCAATACATCGTGCGGGGTTGATACGTGATAGGCTAGCGTCTTGTTCGGTTCCGTGTTTTCGTGTGATCGATCCATCAACGTCAAACGAGGATTCCGCACTCGTTTTACGCTATCACGCCTTCATAGATCCGTAGTGTGTGGACCTTACAAGTGATCCGAAATTCTGATGGTGGGTGATCTAAAGTTGATGTGCTGACCCGAAGATGTTTCCTTTTGGTCGAAATCCAAAAGTCCTGATATGAAAATTGATTGGCGAAGGATCTGAATTTTCTAATGAGTCCAAGGTTGAAAGACCAAAAGACTGTCTGAAGTCAGATATCCAAATTTGAAGCTCTGCAGATGTATCCGAGGTTGGTAACTTTGTGAAACTTGGATCAGAAGTGGGTTTTAAATGTTGAATTTCTCATGTTCTATTTAGAAACGTTGTTGTAACTTCTTCTAGGTGTAAAATTGGGAACCAAAATTTTGCGGAACGGGCTTTGCCAAATTTGATGTGTAGATCTCTGTTCAAGCATTGATTTGATATAATTTGGGACTCGTATCGATACTCGAGTCAAAAGTTATGGTCTCTTGAAGAACTAAAAGTCACAAGATGCTTAATTTCGAAGTTGTCCAAAGTTCGGATGTCAGGTACGTAGTTTGGATGGGGTAAAGTATGATCTGAAGTTCGAATTTATGGTGCGAAGTTTGGATGGACCGAACATTGAGGTCCGAACTTAAAGATCCGAATTTCCGGATACAAAGTTATACCTAACCAAAATTTTCAGTGGAACGCTGGAAAACCGGTACCGTTGCAGACGATGAACGGTAACCCGGATCTTCAAAAATCCAACTCCGAATGATGTAAAGACTCAAACCAATGATCCCTTAATGCTCAAAATAATAATAAACAACTTCTAAACAAATTTCAACCTCCAATTTCTGTAGTTCTATGATTAATTTTGATTAATCATCATGAAAAAGAAAAAAAACGTGAAGAACAAGATATCTCTCAGAGCCAAAAATTAACTCTCAAATCACACTGAAAACTAGCAAATAATGAAAAGAATTCACTAATAATCATTAAACGATCACAGATCTATCAAAACAAAGAGGAAAAAAAATTTATTTTCAGATCTAGAACGAAAACCGTATGAACAGTGACAGTTTCTTGCAGAACACAAACAAATCTGAGATTTCAAGTTGAAATCCAATCTTCTGCTCTGATACCAGTTGATATCTTTTATTCTCAATATATTTTGTACTCAAATACAATAAACCAAATGATTTTCTATTAATAATAGGAACTTTACAAAGATTGAATTTGGGCACTCAATCTCTTGGAATTTTCACACTCTAAAACACACACATAGGATGGTGGCTTTCCCAAAATCCTAGGAGAAAAATATTATTTATACCTAAGCTAAAATTGGGAGTTTGGCCAAACATTCCCCTCAAAGTCTGAGAAATTAAGATTCCCGACAATGTAAACTATTCCTATTTACAAATTCAACATAAAATTTTATTATATTTAATTATATACTATTTTAGAGCTAACAATATGCAAATAGCCAAATATAGTAATTCTTCGAAAGAGAATACTTAGACGGACATATAAATAATAAGAAAGGATGTATGTGTCTGTTACCTTCGTTAAGAGAGACGAGGAGTGCATTTTGATCTTTGATGGTAGAGTAAGCTTTCGATCTATTCTAAAGCTTCAAACCACAGAGAGGAGCTACGATATAAGAATGGAATCATACAAAACATTTTTAGTTTGCTAAGCTTACGGACTATAAACGAACTATCTAGCTAGTCGTCAGTGTGTTTTTGTTGATGAACGATATGTTGATTGGAAGAAAAAAAACATGTAGATTCATGTGAATTCGCATACATATCACCAATAAACATATTAACTTATCATTTTCCAGAACAACAGGAAAAAATTAATATGAGATTAACAGAAAAATTAGGTAATGACGTAGAACAAATCCGAGGGAAGACGATGTTGGAGAATAATCAACGTACGTTGGAGACGCCGGAGATTCATCGATTGAAGCAAAGGATGCCAGAGTATTGTCAAAGAAAGTAGGGGACGATGGAGAATTAATCATTGAAGGAGTCGTCGATGAATGTTGAGGACGACAGAAAATCGATGAGGTTGTCAAATATTCTTGGGTTCCAACGTCCTTTTCAGAAGGGTAGGATGCATGTGCATCACACGTGTTTAACACTTTAACCCTTTAATACTCCAACTGTGTTTAAGTAAAAAAACGATGCAAAGACAAATCTAACCAAATGGAATGTGATATGAATGAAAATAACCAAAAAAATGCAATTTACCATTTCGTTTCATAAAATACCCACCCGTTACACAATAAACGTTTTAATTTTAAAATTCAAAAAAGTGCCACATGTCACGATATTATTGGATGAGACCAAAAGCAACTTTCATTTCCAAGAAAGCATCTCTTATCTCTTCACACATACCTCTCACATCTCTCTCTTCTCCCCTCTCTTATCTCTCTTATCTTTTTCCTTTCCAAGAAATCCGGCGAGATCTCCGGCCGACTCCGGCGAAACTCCGGCGACCTTCTCCGACGACTTTATACGTTGGGTTCTTCTTCTTTATTCATCTTACTCTCTCTATTCTACTAATTCTTCTTATTTTATTTTTAAACCCAAGAATTTAAGATTTTCTTTGCTTTAATATGTATCTGTAAAAACATAAATTTATAATTTCTTGGTTTTAAAAAATCATATGATTTGTGGTTTTCAACTCTTTAGAGTTTCTTAAACACCAAAAAATAAAACCGAATTTATGTATGTCTTTTTATTATTGTGTTCTTGAAAAAAAAAAACAATATCTATATCTTTTAAAAAAAATTTAAGTTATGTAACACCCTCCCAGATCCCATAAATGCTACGTTAACGCAATATCATATGTGGCAATAACGCATATGTAATCCATGAGACACATGTCAGAGGATCACACAAATTACTGATTATTAAAAACTTTTACACGAAAGGTTAATTTAGTAATCGTAGTTCGGTACAAATAACAACCCTGACTATCAAATACACATACTAATTACAAACACGAAATACTGATTATAAAGTTCCCAAAGAAGATATCACAGGCAGTGCTAATATGTTCATTATGCAGACCCAAGTACCAAGCTCTCCAAGTCATCCCACCTCCTTTTTCATCCCCGGCCACCAATAGAACTCACGGAGATCCCTATACATCTTAGTACTCCCTGGATGGATTGATAACCTCGATATGTGTGACTCATCAAGGATCAACTGTCGTAGATTCCCAACCCTAGGGACTCAAACCCTATCATGAAACATATACAACCCTCGATCATCCCTGATTAATATCTCAATCTGCCCTGTCACACACTCCCTTTTCACATTCTCATCTCGTAGGCCCTCCTGCTGTGCTAATCTCAAATTGTCGATCAGCGTCGATGGAATCTCATGTCTAAAAGCCCTGGAAATTATTGTCTGGCCGCACGCCATACGACTTAGCGCATCAGCTACCACATTTACCCTGCCCGGGTGGTACTGAATCTCGCAATCATAATCCTTCAGTAACTCTAGACTGCACCGCTGTCGCATGTTCAACTCTTTCCACTACTACAAATCGAAGCTAATGCAACACTTTTGATGCAACAAATTTAGAAATTGTTGCTGTTTTATTTAAGTTCGCTCTAAAGCAACATATTGACAATAAGTATTGCATATAATGATTTAATGCAACACTTTTTTTTAAAGTGTTCCCATTTTTACTAAAAAAATGCAACAATTTTCTAAATTGTTGCAATTTTTACTAACAATTGCAACATTTGTTTAAAGTGTTGCAATTTTTAATAAAAGATGCAACACATTTTTAGAGTGTTGCATCTATAATGATATAAAATGCAACACATTTTTAGGGTGGTGCATTTATAATGAAAAAAATGCAACACATTTTTAAAAACATATAACATTTTTTTAAGTGTTGCATTTATAATGAAAAAAATATGTCATGTTTCACTACTACAAAACTCTATTCAAGCCCTTTTATTATAACCAGGTTAAGGAAAAAAAAAGCTTTAAAACCTGGCTACCACTTTATCCCGTGTTTTTTAAACACACTACCCGCGCAAAGCGGCGGCGACGACAAACATTTTTTTGTTCGATTACATGTTTTTAGAATGACAAAAAAGTGGTTTTCAACGATAAATAGTTTCTTTAAAATAAACATACAATTTAGATAATGATTATTCATATCCAATATGGTTATTCAAATAAAAAATACAAAAAAAAAAAATACTTCAAAATTTTTGTTTAATATCATAGGATAGAAATAGTGTTCAATCAACATTTGGACTGAATTTCATGATATGATTTTCCAATTGATGATCGCTTTGAAAATTTTCAAACCAAACCAAACCGAAAACTGAAATTATTTTAAAAAATACATAATATTTAACTTTACCTCTTAAAAAATACGTAACATTGAATTTTGTTTTTAAAAAAATACATAATATATGGTTACAATTATTTAACTTTTAAACATAAATAGTTTATTTAATAATCAAAACAAACAACGAAAACATGTTTAATCTAAATTTTTTGCCCATTATTATTAATTTAACTTGCCTCAAAAGAATGTATTCAAATCCAATCAAAAAAGTTAGGGTGTTATTTTGGTAATTCTCACGTGTTCCCACTAATTATTGAAAACCTAAAACTAAAAACAACATAACCCAAGCCCTTACCAGTTACCATCCCTCACCTCACCTCATGCACAAACATCCGCCGTCTTCGCCCAAGTCCTACCGGCCTGAGAGTCGCGGCCTCGGCCAGGCTCTGCCATCGTCATCACCTCCCTAACCTCACGCACCGCCTACTCCTGCGCGGCCACCTTCACCTTCTCGGTCTTCTTTGCCGCCACCTATGACAGGTATCTGAATTTTCGTGTTCCTATTTTCTTCTGCAACCTAGTTTTTGAAATCGATTGTTCCAACTTCTATAATTTATCTATGTATAAATTCTGAAATCGATTGCTTGTTTCGTATGTATAATTTCTAATATCGATTTTTCAAGAAATCGATCTGCTGTATGGCTCTCAAAAACCCTTTTTACATGAAATCGATTCTGATATTTGATGTATTTGATGTTTGTTCCTGCAATTTCCATGAAACAAAAGTGATGTATAAAAATTATACAGACTCACGTAAGATATGTTAGGGGGTGTTATTTTACGTGTGTCTAAAATTTGAGAGACCATTTCTTGTTTCATATCTAATTGATGTTTTTCTTCATAGTCCCTGTATGCTATTGCTGGGAAGAGGACTGCTCCCTCTGCTTCTCTATATCCCGCTCCCTCATGCGGGCCATCTCTAGCGCTCTAGCGAATGTAGAAGTCTCGTGCAACCCAACAAACTCCCGGATATCTGACCGCAACCGATCAATAAACACATCGGCCTTCCGTCGTTCGATATCAATATGTTGAGTAGCAAACTAAGAATACTCGCTAAATCGGTCCACGTACTGCTGAACTGTCATCTCACCCTGTTGCGAATGGAAGAACCGGCGCTGCATCTCTCTTCTCACATCTCTAGGATTATACTGCAGCTCAAATACAGCCCGAAACTGATCCCAAGTCATAGCATAAGCGGCAGATGGCGTCATGGATGCCTCAATGGACTTTTACCACTGAGAAGCCCCACCCCTCAGCAAATACGTAGCATACCCAACCATATCTTTCGGATCCACATGAGCGACCTGAAAAGCAGCCTCTATTTCCCTCTCCCAAGCCATAGCAACCCTAGGCTCACCACTACCTCTGAACTCAGGTGGGGCTCCTGTCATAAAGTCCTTAAAGCATCCACCTCTCTACGTAGATGAAGAGGCACCTGCCCCAGAATCAGTCCCTGCCGGCTGAACAATCGGCCCCATACCCTAACCCAGTCCCTACTTTCGGTAGAACTCTGTCAAAATCTCCAGACGGTCCGACTTATGGACAAACTCGTCGCCCGTCGTTCTAGCTGCCCCAGATCCTTCACCGTGATCTGCCATACTGTTCTGCACACACCGAAATACTTCAAAATAACAAAAAATCACCCAGTGTTATACAATAAGCTAGGTCAATTAATAGACGAATATTAATCTCAAGAATGATCCCCCATGGATCAAAACAATGTTTAAGTCAAACAACCACTAACGATACTCAGGCTTCAAACTACAAGCTCTGATACCATCATGTAACACCCTCCCAGATCTCATAAATGTCACGTTAACACAATATCATAAGTTGCAATAACGCATATGTAATCCATGAGACACATGTCAAAGGACTACACAAATCACTAATAATTAAAAACTTTTACACAAAAGGTTATTGCAGTAATCGTAGTTCGGTACAGATAACAACCCTGACCATCAAATACACATACTGATTAAATACACAGAATACTGATTACAAAGTTCCAAAAGAAGCTATCAGAAGCAGTGCTAAGATATTCATTATACAGAAACAAGTACAAAGGTCTCCAAGTCATCCCACGTCCTATTTCGGCGGTTGCTGGTGCTGATCCCCTTTCCTATTCCCTGAACACGTTAGACTCGAAGACGTAAGTTGGAAAGCTCATGAGTACGTGAGGGTTAGACTCTGCACAATCAACACAGACACACAACACATAGCACGTATGGCGGTCACTATCCCTGGCCCTGGCAATGGACACATATCTCAGGTATAGCCACAAAAGCATGAGCTACGTAACCCTGTGCACAATCCCTGTGGGGACACTTCCCCGGCTAACAAACCCCACGGAGCAGTGGTTAGCAAAACCATGTTGCTCAGGAGTGACCCGGCTACAGGCCCTAGCGTATATATACGCTCTAAAACTGTTAGGGACAGTCAGCCCACGCGATCACTCATCGCGAGTCACTGTCCGTATGGGACTCATCACGGACTCACTGCTGGATCTAATCTCATGCACAATATAACACATATAACAAGAGTAGATGCATACCTGGAGCTCACGTACCCTGTCTCATACACAACACATATAACAATAATACCTATACACCTAAGACTCATAAAATGATCCAGCGGTTTAGAAAAGAACTCGAGTACTCACCTGATTGTTCTAACGGATTCATTGAACCCTGAAATCCCTGATCTGACTCGGCTCGCTATCTGCTTTCCCTAAAAACATGTGGATCCCAGACTGTTAATTCAGACCCAACTGATATACAAAACAGACCCAAACCCAACTCTATGACTGAACCGGACCCAACAAGCAACCCCAGACAAACCCCAAAGCCCAAAATAGAAGCCCAACCCAAACTACCGATTGCGGCCCACACTCGAGGGACATCGTGGCCCGCACTTGACCCATTTCGATTGCTGTCACGCTTAGGCCATCGCGGCCACGCTCGACACCGCGCCCGATGATCGCGACCACGATCCTAGGTGACTGGTTCTTCCCCTGTTCGCTGTACAAGTGTGCCCAGGGGTTAAAACACCCCACAAATTCGGTTTCCAGCACATACAAACCCCCCAAATTGATATATTTTGACTACCTACAATCCCCACAATCAATTCCCATGATTTCCTAACACATAACACCAATTAGCTTACCAAAATTATAGCTTTTTACCTTTTGGAGCTCAAGAACAGCAAACATGAAGATGAGGGATGAATTCACATGAGTTTACTTGGATTTCCTTGTCAATCTCTCTGCTCTAGCTACACCGGAATGCACACACACACTTTTAGAGTTATGATTTTGAAATAGAAGGAAGCAAGGAAGAGTACGTACGTATACTTTCTATTTTTAGCAACCCCGAACACAATAACCCGAACCCGATATCATATATTCACTATTAATGCCATTTCAACCCATTTAATTCCATGATCTCAAATATATAATTAATCCGCTAAAATTATAACCCGATGACACGTGATTGCAATCCGAACACATATAAATCCACTAATAATATTAATAAAATTTTAATCCAGTAAAATAAATCCACGTACTAGGTTCAAAAGTATGATGTTACAAGTTATGTTGATAAGTTTTATAAAAACCAAAATTAATATTTTTCTTCAGAGAAAAAAAATATTAATAACGAATTATGGATGTTTTTACATTATTTTTGAATAATAATTATAAATAATGTTGATAAGTTATTTTAAAAAATTCACTCGTATTTTTAACAATATAAACAAAATTTAAAATTTTGTATTATTTTAATAAAAAAACAATAGTGTTGGTTTTAGTTTTATATGAATAAAAGTAATTTTTTTCTATGGATATTTTATATTATTTTTGAATAAAATTTATAAATAATTTCGATAAGTTATTTTTATAATAATATTGTTTTTTATAAACAAATAAAATTTAGTATTTGTATTAATTTAATAAAAAAGAAATTTTTTAGTGTGTTGGTTTCTAGATTTATAAAAATAAAAGTTAATATTTTTCTTGAGAAAAAAAATTGATACCGAATTATGGATTTTTTTAAATTATTTTAAACAAATTTTATAAATAATGTCAATAAGTAATTTTTACAAAATTACTTTTTTTCTTTTGAAAAAAACAAATACGATTTAAAAGTTTATATTATTTTAATGTTGGTACACCCGGTGTGACGCCAGCAGTCTAGGTTTTGTAATAGATAGGGGTTTATTAATACAAGCATGATTGTTTGTTCATATATATGTCTTAAGTTCATGATCGTGTATTGTGTTCATGTTTGCATGTTAAGTTCATGATTGTTAGATAAGTTCATGAGATATGAACTTATGAAGACAAGTTCATGAGATATAAACTTATGGTGATAAGTTCATGAGGCATGAACTTATGAGAATAAGTTCATGAGATTCAGTTCAGGGTTATGAGAATAAGTTCATGAAGTATGAACTTATGGAAATAAGTTCATGGGGTACGAACTTAGGGCTCATAAGTTCGTACAAACTTAGCCTTGATAAATTCGTACGAACATATGTGCATGGGCTTGAACTTATAAGTTCGTGGGCTTGGGCCATGCACGAACTTAAGGGTTATGTCATGAACTTATGTGTGTTAAATCATTAACACTTGGAGAATAGCTTTCAGATTCGTGTGTGTGAGATACAAGGCGAATTCAGAGAGTTTCATATCATTCTAACATAGCAATACATCGTGTGTGTTGATACTTGTTCGGCTAGCATCGTGTTAGGCTCCATGTTTCCATGTGATTATTCCATTAGCGTTAAACGAGAATTCTGCACTCGTTTCACATCTTCACGCCTTGATAGATCCGTAGAGGGTGGACCTTACAAGTGGTATCTGAGTTTCTATTTGATTGTTCTTCGTGTTCTTCACGATTCGTTGAACATTCAAATGTCTCATGGCATTTTTACGGATAAATCACAAGTTTCTACGTTGATTTCAACAGTTTTTCTCATCTATAAGCATCTTAGTTCATCTATTTAGTGGGTTTCATCGTTTTTAGCCTTAACAACGTTGAATTAATCTGAGTTTTTGAAAAATCGAATTTTTGGGACGTTCACCAACTTGCGGCGCACGAAGTTAGTGGGAAATTTAGGGCTTCATGAACTTGTCAGACACGCTCCTCCACGGACTTGTTAGTTTTTAGGGTTCTACGAACTTAACTCTAAGTTCGTACGAACTTAAACCTCGAACTTGTTAGAAATGAACTTTTCAGATGCGAACTAGGGCTTCACGAACTTAGTGTCCACAAACTTAATTCCAAACGAATTTAGTTTGGTAAAACCAATTTAATTAAATTCATACGCACTTATATAAGTCTGTACGAACTTGTTTCAAATTTATTTTAAAAATTAATTAATTAAGTTCGTAAACAAAAGTCTACGAGAATGTCTAGTTTACACAAGTTCTTGGAAATGGATCACGAGGTTGGTAAATCCAATTCCCCACCAAAACTTATGTAGATTGAGGATTATTATCGGTGGAAGGATAAGTTTGCAGATTTCACTAGATTTAATGATATGCGCATGTGGATATGTGTCGATGAAGTGTATATTCCACCTACTTAGGAGCTCGAGGGAAGGATGAAAGTTCTTTCCTATCAACAAATGAAAGATGAGGATAATAAAATTTATGATGCTGAAAATCGGACTCTGTCTTCAAATAAATGGGTGTTACCTTTGGAGATTCTACATACGTTTAAACATCATAGAACCTCTAAAGAACTCTGGGAGGCTTTAGAGAAGTGGTTTGAGGGAAATCCATGTGTGAGAAAGGGGAGAACTGAATTGTTGAAACAACAGTTTGCCATCTTTAAGGGTCTGAAGAATGAAAGTTTAGATGAGGTGATTACAAGCTTTTATCATCTTCTGACCGAGCTAGATAATCACAGAGTTGATTACCAAGAAATAGAAAAGATTGAAAAACTTCTAGATGCGTTATCGCCAAAGTGGTAGAAGTACACTGCTTTGATAAAGCATGATCAAGATAAGTTGTACCCTCTCACTCTTGAAGAATTTATTGGGACACTGAGAGCTTATAAATTCAAGATACAAAAGAAGGAGATGGAATATGATCAGGTACAAGATCCTGGGATGTACTTCGGTAAATGTAAGCCATCCACTTCTAGTGTACGTATGTCTGGGGCTACAACATTCTATTCTGGAGAAGAAGAAGGCATACGTGTAGAAGCAGAAGAATCGAGTGGTAGGGCCTTTCTAGGGTTTTCAAAACCAGATGATCATTCAAAAAGCTCAGGAGCATCAACTCAGGAATACACAAAAATGTCTATAGTGCTAAGACGGCTGAGGAGCAAGTAAAGTGTTTAGCATCATTTATAGCACATACAGTAATTGTATTCAGGGAAAGATTAATGATCCGACACTATGGGAGGAAGATTATGATCAAGTTGATCCCGATGATCTAGAGCAGATGGACCTACAATGGCAACTGGCCATGGCCATACAGAGGGTAAAGAGGTTCATGAAAAGAACTGGAAGAAACCTTAGTGTGAACAATGTAGGTTTTGATAAGTCGAAAGTTAAGTGTTACAACTGTCAGGGGTTGGAACACTTCGCGAGAGAATGACTGAGGCCAAAGATGGAAAACTATCAGAACCCGGGTCGTCAGAATTCAACAACTTCAGGGAATCAGGCTTCAGTGGCTGGGTTACTAACAAATGTATCTTCTAACAAGCAGTTAGGTGGTACTTACTTTTGGAATTCTCATCCGGAGACAAACACTAGAGCTTTTATGGCTGAAGTGACTGAAACTGATAGTGGAGCAGAAGTGGAAAAGATGGAGGATACCCTGCAGTCCGACACAAATCCATTGGTATTGGAAAATTCTGAGGAGCTGACTACTCTCGAGTTTGCAGCTCAAATGGCCAATGTCAAATCGGATCGGAACAAGTGGTTAACTACAGGTCTGAACAACAAGTGGTTCGTAGATAGTGGTTGCTCTCGACACATGACTGGGAAAAGAAGTCTACTGACAGACTCCAAAAGTGGGTATAAAGGATTTGTCTCATTTGTTGGGAATAAAGGAGGCGATATCACTGGGATAGGGACAGTCACTAATGGGAAAATCACACTTGAGCAGGTCTACTATGTAGATAGGCTTGATCACAATCTCATTAGTGTATCTCAAATCTGTGATAAACAACATGTTAGGCACAAAAAGGCCTCAGTCAAACCTGTTCTACATCTGAGGGGGAGATTTATAATCAAACCTGTTGATGCATTTGAAGGTTGAATTTAAGGCCTGTTATATGCCTTATTGAAACCTGAAAATGATTTGCAATATCAGTCTAAAGCTGTTCTATATGTTGCATGTGTTGCAACTAAGACAGTTTGTCCAAGCTGCTCTGTCTGCTGAACAGGCTGAACATAAACTGTCTACGCTGCTCTACACTGTTGAGCAGCTTGGGCATTTTTAAAGTGTTCTGTTCTTTGTGAACAGAACCTGTTCTTTGTGAACAGGCTAAACACTTTATGGAATATGTTTCCAAGTCATCATGTATTGTTTTTGACTATAAGATCAGTTTACAAAGTCGAAGACAAAGTGGAAAACAGAACTGCTCAGCCTGCCCAAGCTGTTCTGTAACATGAAGACAAAAGGGTATTTGAAAAAGGGTGACAGACCTTTTTCTTATATCAAAATAGGCCTTTACAAGGAAGAAAGACGAAAAGTTGACATTCCTAAATTAGTTAAAGGCAATGCAACAGTAGACAAAGTAAAAAGACAAAAGTTCTGCACATGTGAAGACAAGTCTGCTTTTCAGAAAAGTGCAGAAAAGGTTATGTTGTCTTTTCAACAAGACTTCTCCTTTTTCATTCCGTCCAATGAAGATGTTTCTCTTAGATCCTCTCAGTGAGTATAAAAGGAAGCTTCTAAGGTCAGAAAGAAGTGTGAAGAAAGCTAAGTGTTGAAACCAAGAGTGAACGTGCAAGTGTGATTTTCATGCATGCAAGCCTTCTGTGTAAACCAGCATCTGTGTGTCTAAGCTGTTTTACATAAGCTGTTCCCTTAAGTCTTGAAAACACAGTGAGTGCTTCTTAGTGAGTGTATTCATTGTATTCTAGTTTGAGTTTGTCTTAGACTAGTGAACATACTGTTGTATCTGTCATCTCAGCTTGAACTATTCCGCATTCAAGCTTGTTTGTAATTAACAAATTGTTGATAATACATACAAACATTGAGAAAAGAGTGTGTAGTTTTTAAATTGCTGTATTCACCCCCCCTCTACAGCTTATAACTATATACTTTGGGAACCTCTCGGGACCTACAACTGGTATCAGAGCAGTTTAGAGTGTGTGTCATTCTAGATCTCTCATTCTCTCAAGTTTCCATGGACAACAGTCTGCAAATTCTTCTTACTATGACAATGGCTCTATGGGCAAACCTCCCAAATTTAATCATCAAAACTTCTCTGGTTGGAAGTGCAGAATGATGCTCTATTAGAGAATCTGGATGTACAACTGCCAGAGATAGTGATGGAGGGTCCCTATGTGCCAACCTCTGTTACTACCATAACTCCAGCGGTTGAAGGAGCTGCTCCTGAAATCAGGACCTTTGAGAAAGCTAAAGCTCAATGGTCTGATGAAGACAAGAGATTGGTGGCTCTGGATGCAAAGGCCAGAAACAACCTGGTCATTTCTCTCCCTGATGATGTGTTCAAGCAGGTTGAGAAAATGAAGACAGCAAAGGAGATGTGGGATACTTTGTGTACCGTCTATGATGGACCCACAATCACACTGGACAACAGGATCAACAATCTTGTTAGACATTATGAACTCTTCTTTGCTAAACCAAAGGAGACTCTCACTGAAACCTACACCAGGTTTACTGCTCTAGTGAATGATCTCAAAGCTGTTGGGATCACCAAGGACAGTCTTACCCTGGTGAATAAATTTCTGGACATTTTACCTGAAGAGTGGAACTACTTTTCAACAATCCAAAGGAACTCAGGTACTATCAGAAATATGGATCTGGTCAATCTGTATGGATCCTTACTGAATGATGAACAGTCAAGGCAACAAAAGAGAAATGCCTTGGAAATGTCCAAAAGAGGTGCAGCCTTTGTGGCTAATGTGAGACAGCCTGTAAATCAGGTGAGTGATGTGTTCATTCAACCTGATCAACAGGATGATGAAAAGGAGGAGGTGTCAGACGAAGAAGATGCTGCAGATCTTGCTGAACAAGATGATGAGCAAATGATAGCCATGCTTGTCAAAAGGTTCAACAAGAAAAGGTTTGGAAGAAACATGCTACAAGGAAGCTCAGGTGCTGGGAAAAAGAAGGCATTTGACAAATCCAAAGCTGAGTGCTTCAAATGTGGCAAAACTGGTCACATAGCTGCTGACTGTGTGTCAAAAGCTGTTGGTCAGTCATCCAAACCCAACAAGACTAACAAGGATGATGGCTATAGGGTTAAGTACCTTATGGCCATGGCTAAGCTGAGGAAATTGGAAAACTCAGTGTCTTCCAATCGCCAAAAGGGACTTATGGCAGAGACATGTGACTGGGAGGAATCTGATTCATCATCTGATGAAGAAGATAATCAATGTCTGATGGCCAACACTGATGTCCCATCAACAAGCAGCTTCAAACAAGATATGGCTGAAGCTGAAGCCTTCAGCAGCTTAGAGAACTGGAATCCTACTATGATGTATAAGGTACAAAATTTTATGGCTTACAGTTCTGAAGAAAAAGTTAAAATGTTTGAATATATGCTTGTTGATTTAAAAGCTGCTGTTGAGAAGCATGATGCTCTACTATCTGAAATCTCTAAGCTCAAAACTGATCTTAAAACTAAATCCAGTGAACTGGACAGTTTCCATAAGTTGGAAACTGAGCTTGATGAATTAAACACATCAACTCTATTTTACTGGAAGAAAAGAGAGAAACAGATATAAAGCATGCCAAGCTTCAAAAGATAGTTGACTCTTGGTGCCAATCTGCACAAAAAGTCAGCCATTGTATAAGTCAACAGATTCCTGCACAAATCCAAGCCTATCTTGGAGGGGATCTTGACACAGCAGCTTCCATTGTTGAGATAAGTAATCTGAAAGAAGATTTATCCACTCTTGGTGAACTTCCAAATACATTCATTCAAAATGTGAATGATAAACTAATCTCAACAAACAGGTTTGTCAGGCCTCAAAATACTGACAGCTTGTGTGAACTCAGCTCAAAAGCTGATGTTGGAGTTTGTTCTCCAAGTCAGCCTGCTAAGTGCTCTGCTAGCTCACACAAGCTAAAGAAAGGAAAACATGTTCAAACTGAAGCTGTGGACGCTAAACCTGTTGACAAAACATGTTCTGAGTCCAAAGCTGATGGTAAAAAGCGTGTTAATCCTTTTGATGCTAAACACTTTGAAAACAAGTTTTCAAAAAGTAAGCAGCCTGTTTTCAACAAGGGTAAGTCTCATGTTGAAAACAAAACTGCTGTGATTTCAAATAAGTTTTCAAATCATAGTGGTAAATTGGTTTTAAATGAAAATAAGTTTTTCAAAACCAAACACAGTGAGTATGCTGATAGGCAGCATAAATCTCAATCCAGTAGGGGCAAAGGCAAAGCCATTGCTCAAACTGAGACAACTGGGAATAAGTTTCCCAAACATGTGGAAGCTCAAAAGCGAATCAAGCTTCCTGTCTTTGACATCTGTCCTCCCAAAAAGAGGAAAGAAGAGACAGTCAAAGCTGTGGCTATTGAACTCTCCACACAAGCTGTTGATTCAACAAAGAATGCTAAACCTGCTGAAAGAATCAACAAAAATAGCTCAGAATGTGTTTCTGAAGGATCTTCTTCCAAAAATACTAAAAAGAGAAAATGTTACAAATGTGGGAAGAAGACACATCTGGCCAAGGACTGTCCTGAATCTGAGGACATGAGGCCTGTTGACTCTGCTGTTTCCCTCACAGCTGTCACAAGCAGTGGTGGAAATGTCACAGTCACTGAGGATGGTATTCAAGTTGATACCATTCAAATAGGGAATATTAGTGTGGATATTTCAAATCCATCAACAAATGTTGATGAAGTAGGAGAACTCATCTCTGTGATGAGTTCCCCTAAAAATGACTAATAATTCTCTTATCACTCTGCAGGAAAAACAACCTTCCCAGGTTTGGTACTTGGACAGTGGCTGCTCAGGGCACATGACAGGTTGTGGATATGCATTCTGCTGACCCCACAACTGAAACCTGTTTTCTCACAAGAACAAATGCTGATCTAAACTGGCTATGGCACAGAAGACTGTCACATCTGAACTTCAAGAACATCAACAAACTCTGTAAGAAAGAGTTGGTGACAGGTTTACCTTCTATGACTTTTGCTAAGGATAGATTATGCACAGCTTGTGAGAAAGGCAAGCAGAGAAAAACATCTTTAAATCCAAAACATCATTTCTCTATTGAACTCCACTCTTGTTAATCCATATGGACTTGTTTGGACCAGTTTTAATGTCCCAAGTCTGGAGGAAGAAGTACATCTTGTAATGGTTGATGATGTTCTCCAGGTACACATGGGTGACTTTCTAAAGAGCAAAGGGGGCCTGCTAGAGCGATTATTGGATTTGTCAAAAAGATGGAATGCTGAACTCTGCCCAAGTGAGCAGCTTAAGAAGTGATCCTGGTACTGAGTTCAGAACAGTACTCTTGAAGACTTCTGTGAGAGAAAGGAATCACTCAAAACTTTTCAGCTGTAAGAACTCCTCAACAAAATGGGTTGCTGAAAGGAGAAACCGAAACTCTCATTGAAGCGCCAGAAACCATGCTGTGTGATCAGGTTTACCTTCATCATTTTGGGCTGAGCTGTTAACACCGCCTGCTTCACCCAAAACGATCCTTAGTGGTGAAAAGGTTCAACAAGACTCCCTATGACTGCTGCTCAAAGGGAGGAAGGCCAAATGTTCAGTTATTTCCTTGTGTTTGGGTCCCTGTTTCATTCTGAATCAAAGGGACCAGCTGTCAAAGTTTGACCTAAAAGCTGATGAGGCGTGTTTGTGGCTACTCTGCTATCTCCAAAGCCTACAGGTATACACAACAAAAGAAAGGTGATAGATGATCTATCAATGTCACCTTTGAAGAGTCCCAAGACATGCCTCCACCAAAGCTGTTCCTGAATCAGTTTCAGGAGAACTTAACTTGATGATCTGATGCATTCAATCAATGAAGAGGACTCAAAATGCTCCACTACACCAGTGTGGAACCTGTTAATCATGATGGACATGATGATGATTATGTCAATACACCCTGTGTGACTAAATTCTGACTTAATTACAACTGCATGTCCAGAACCTATCATGCTGATTTTCCCAGTTCCCTTGCTGCTGCTGTTCAACAGTGGTCAGACATGTTCAACAAGTGAACAGGCTCAAGACAACAGTGTGTCTGAAATCTTGAGAAGCGTTCACAGGACCTGCTGAAGTGTTAACAACTCGGTAAAATCATCATTGAAAAATGATCCTAGTGGATCAGGTGTCACCCAATGATAAATAATGGTGACATCAACAAAGGGATACCAACTCGGTGGGACAGCTTAGGGACGCGTTTGTATGTTCTCTAGTATTTGTTTCACTGATGGAGCCAAAGACGGTTGATGAAGCATTAAAAGATGCCAATTGGATCACTGCCATGCAAAGAAGAGCTATCAGTTTTGAGAGAAAACAATGTATGGAAGCTGGTCCCTGCTCCTAAGGTAAAACATAAATTGGCACACAATGGGTTTTTCAGAACAAGATGAAAGAGCAAGGGCATGTCATTAGAAATAAGGCAAGACTGTTGCTCAGGGCTAAAGCCACGGAGGAAGGAATTGATTATGATGAAAACCTTGCTCCTGTGGCCGGCTAGAAGCAATTCGTTTGTATCTAGCCTACGCTGCTCATAAGAGCATTAAGGTATTTCAATGGATGTGAAGTGCATTTTTGAATGGGAGCTGCAAGAAGAAGTTTATGTCAAGCGCCTCCAGGTTTTGCAAAATGAACAACATCCCGGGTTGTCTCTATAGTTGGACAAAGCTCTCTATGGTCTCAAACAAGCCCCTAGAGCTTGGTATGACACTCTTACTGAATTCCTTATGAGCAATGGGTACTCCAGAGGTAAAGTGGATACCACACTGTTCATAAAGAAGGTGAAGTCTGATATTATGCTTGTTCAAATTTATGTGGATGTGTTAGGCACAAAAAGGCCTCAGCAAAACCTGTTCTACATCTGAGGGGGAGATTTATAATCAAACCTGTTGATGCATTTGAAGGTTGAATTTAAGGCCTGTTATATGTCTTATTGAAACCTGAAAATGATTTGCAAATATATCTAAAGCTGTTCTATATGTGCATGTGTTTGCAACTTAGACAGTTTGTCCAAGCTGCTCTGTCTGCTGAACAGGCTGGATATAAACTGTGCTGACGCTGCTCTACACTGTGAGACAGCTTGGCATTTTTAAGTGTTCTGTTCTTTTTGAAACCGAACCGTTCTTGTGAACAGGCTAACACTTTATGGAATAGTTTCCAAGTCATCGTATTGTTTTTGATACAAGATCAGTTTACAAAGTCGAAGACAAAGTGGAAACAGAAATGCTCAGCCTGCCCAAGCTGTTCTGTAACATGAAGACAAAAGGTTATTTGAAAGGTGACATACCTTTTTTCTTTATCAAATAGGCCTTTACAAGGAAGAAAGACGCAAAGTTGACATTCCTAAATTATTTAAAGGCATGCACCAGTACAAAGTAAAAAGAAAAAGTTCTGCACATGTGAAGACAAGGTCTGCTTTTCAAAAGGGAAAAAGGTATGTTGGTCTTTCAACAAGACTCTCCTTTTTCATTCCGTCCAATGAAGAGTTGTTGCCTTAGTCCTCATAATAAGATAAAAGTGAAGCTTCTAAGGTCAGAACGAATTGTGACAGAAGCTAGTGCTGAACCCAAGAGGAACGTGCAAGTGTGATTTTCATGCATGCAAACTTCTGTGTAAACCAGGGGCATCTGTGTGTATAAGCTGTTTGAACTAAGCCGTTCCTTTACGTCTTGTTAAACCATGAGTGCTTCTTAGTGAGTGTAATTCATTGTATACTCAGTTTGAGTCTGTCTTAGACTAGTAAGCCATACTGTGTGTATTGTCATCTCCGCTTGAACTATTCCGCATTCAAGCTTGTTTGTAATTAACAACAATTTGTTGAATAATACATACAAACATGTGGAAAAAAAAGAGTGTCTAGTTTTTAAAATTGCTGTATGCCCCCTGCTACAAGCTTCAACTATCTACTTTGGGATACCTCGGGGGGGGGGACACCTAGAACTGTATCCAGAGCGGTTAGAGTGTGTGTACTAGATTCTCCATGTCTCCCAAGTTTCCATGGACAACAGTGCATGCAAATTTCTTCTTTACTATGACATGGCTCTATATGGGAAAACCTGCCCAAATTTAATCATCAAACTCTTCCTCTGGTGGAAGTGCAGAATGAATCGCTATTGAGAGAATTCTGGATGTAAAACTGCCAGAGATAGTGATGGAGGGTCCCTATGTGCCAACCTCTGTTACTCACATAACATCCACTGGTTGAAGGAGCTGCTGCCTGAAATCAGGCCTTGAGAAGCAAAGCTCAATGGTCTGATGAGACAGAGTTGGTGGGCTCTTGATGTAAAGGCCAGAAACAAACCTGGTTCATTCTCTCCCTGGATGAAGTGTTCAAGCAGGTTGAGAAAATGAAGACAACCAAAGGAGATGTGGGATACTTTGTGTACCGTCTATGATGGACCCACATCACACGGACAACAGGATCAACAATCTTGTTAGACAGTATGAACGTCCTCTTCTTTGCTAAACCAAAGGAGACTCTCACGAAAGCTACAACCAGGTTACTTGCTCTTTTTTATTTGTTTTTTTTTTTCTGTTTAAGGACTCAAAGCTGTTGGGATCACCAAGGACATCTTTAGCCCTGGTGAATAATTTTTTTTTTTTTTTTTTTTTTTTTTTTTTTTCTGGACATTTTACCTGAAAGAGTGGAACTCACTTTTCAACAATCCTAAAGGAAAAACTCCAGGTCGACTATCAGAAGTCTGGATACTGGTCAATCGCTTGTATGGATCCTTACTGAATGATGAACAGTCAAGGCAACAAAGAGAGAATGCCATGTAAAGTCCAGAAGAGGTGCGCAGCCTTTTGTGGATAATGTGGGAGACAGCCTGTAAATCAGGTGAGTGATGTGTTCATTCCAACCTGCATCAACAGGATGATGAAAAGGAGGAGGTGTCAGACGAAGAAGATTGCTGGCAGATCTTGCTGGAACAAGATGCTGCAGCAAATGATAGCCATGTTGTCAAAAGGTTTCAAAACAAGAAACAGGTTTGGAAGAAACATGCTGGCAAGGAGGTTACAGTGCTGGCAAAAAAGAAGGCATTTGACAAATCAAAGCCTGAGTGCTTCAAGTTGGCAAACGGGTCACATAGCTTGCTGAATGTGTGTCAAAAGCTGTTGGTCAGTCATCCAGGAACCCAACAAGACTAACAGGATGATGCATAGGTTAAGTAACCGTATGCCATGGGCGCAAGCTGAGGAAATTGGAAAACCAGTGTCTTCTCAATCGCCAAAAGGGACTGATTGGCAGAGACTGTGGACGGGAGGAATCTGATTCAATCATCGATGAAGAAGAATCAATGTCTGATGTCCAACACGATGTCCCATCAACAAAGCAGTTTAAACAGGCTATGACTGAAGCTGAGCTTCAGCAGCTTGAGAACTGCGAATCCTACTATGATGTATAAGGAACAACACCTTCCCAGGTTGGTTTACTTGGGGCTATGGCTGCTCAGGGCACCTGACAGCTGTAAAAGAATTGCTGCGTGAACCAGGCTGAAAACGGGCCAAACGTCACCTTGCCGTGAAACAATGTACCGGGATCCCCTGAGGGATATGGCTCTCTTCATGCTGGAGCTGCAGTGTTCAACAGTAGTCAGCCTATTTTGCGTTGGCTAAAACTAACCTTGTTAGCATAAGCCAATATGTGATGCTGGTAACACGGTTAACTTTGATGAGCCACCTGGGTTACCTATTGGATTCCCAAGGCAAAGTTGTGCTATGTGCTCAACGAAAGAAAGGTGTATATGTTGTGGATATGCATTCTGCCTGACCCCACAACTGGAAACCTGTTTTTCTTCTCACAAAGAACAACTGCTGATCTAAACTGGCTATGGCACAGAAGACTGTCCACATCTGAACTTTCAAGAACATCAACACAAACTCTGCTAAAGAACGAGTTCGGGACAGGTTACCTTCTATGACTTTTGCTAAGGATAGATTATGCACAGCTTGTGAGAAAAGGCAAGCAGAGAAAAACATCTTTTAAATCCAAATCATAATTTCTCTATTTATACTCCACTCTTATTAATCCATAATGGACTTGTTTGGAACTCCGTTAATTCCACGTCTAGGAGGGAAAGAATCTACCACTCTTGTAATGGTTGATGGGAGTTCTCCAGGTTACCCATGGGTGATCTTTCTGAAAGAGCAAAAGAGAGCTGCTTTTAGAGAGATTATTGGATTTGTCCAAAAGATGGAAATGCTGAACTCGCCAAGTAACGCAGCTTAGAAGTGATCATGGTACTGAATTCAGAACAGTACTCTTGAAGACTTCTGTAAGAGAAAGGTATCACTCAAAACTTTTTCAGCAGTAAGAAATCCTCAACAAAATTGGAGTTGCTGAAAGCGAGAAACCGAACTCTCATTTGAAGCTGCCAGAACCATGCTTTGGCATCAGGTTACCTCATCATTTTGGCTTGAAGCTGTTAAACTGCCTGCTTCACCCAAAACCGATCCTTAGTTGTGAAAAGGTTCAACAAGCCTTCCCTATGAGTGCTCACAATGGGAGAAATCCAAATGTCAGTTATCTCCATGTGTTTGGATGTCCCTGTTTCATTCTGAATCAAAGGGACCAGCTGTGAAATTTGAACCTAAAGCTGATGAAGGTGTTTTGTTTGTTGGCTTACTCTGCTATCTCCAAAGCCTACAGGGTATACAACAAAAAAAGAAGGGTTCTAGATGCATCTATCAATGTCACCTTTGAAGAGTCCACGAATGCCTCCACCCACAGTGTTCCTGACTCCCGTTTCAGAGATAACTTAACTTTGATGATCTGATGCTTCACTCAATGAAGCGGACTCAAAAGTTCCACTTACACCCAGTGTGGAACCTGTTAATCATGATGGACATGATGATGATTATGTCAATACACCCTGTGTGAATAAATGTACTGACTTAATTCCAACTGCATGTCCAGGGGAACCTATCAATGCTGATTTTCCCAGTCCTTGCCTGATATGTTCACAGTGGTCAGACATGTCAACAAGTGAAAGGCTCAAGACAACAGTGTGTCTGAAAACTTGAGAGCTGTTCAACAGGACCTGCTGAAGATGTTAACCAACTCAGGTAACTCATCATTGAAAATGATCCTAAGTGGATCAGGGTGTCACCCCAATGATCACATAATTGGGACATCACCAAGGGATACACACTCGGTGGGATAGCTCTAGGGAACTTTGTAGTTCTCTCGTTTGTTTCACTGATGGAGCCAAAGAAGTGATGAACGCATTAAAAGATGC